>JBBIGA010118007.1:0-10099 GCA_037576975.1 Alestes dentex | reverse complement strand
TATTTGAACACCTGAGGAAATCAGTGTTAATATTTGGTACAGAAGCCTTTGTTTGCAATTACAGAGGTCAAACGTTTTATATATATATATATATATATATATGTATATATATATATATAACTGATGAACCAAAAAAGTATGCTCTCAGAATTTCTGGAAAATTCTGATTATATTTGAAAGAAAAAAAGACAAATACATTTCAGCAGCACATCATTTAATATAAGTGCAATGTGGTTGAAGTTATGCTGAGCACAAATACACTCACCAATTTCCTCTGCTGTCCATCTTTATTAACCCTCAGTTAAGCAATATGCAACTTTGGGAACCATAGCTGAGGAGCTAATTTATCTTCTGTCATGAAGAGCAGCTTAATATATGTCAAACATGTGTGGAAGGTTATTTGTGAAGAATGTCTGAGGAGAATTAGAATGTCTGCTGCGCATGGAAGTCAAACATGACCCTTTTGTCTGGCATGGCAGCTGCATTACTGAGAAAACCTCAAGGATGCTTCTACTTTGATAGTAACAACAGATGTGTGGTCTAATATAATCTCGGAGTTGAAAAAAAGAGAAGCTAGTTTAGTTTAACATCTAACACATGCTAGGATCTTGAGAACTGACATACTGAGATGATGTGTCTAAAAATCACAGCACAAGGTTTTTTCACTTGTTGTTCATTGAAACAATCAGTCAAAAATGTAGACTCTAAACTTTAAATTGACAGTACATTTATATTCTTAATCAGATGTTCAGTAACATATTGTACTGTTAACACTGGCACACCTGTGCACAAATGCACATAATGGCTTGTAAGATGAACCAACAAAGCTAGGAATATACTTTGGACCATAAATGTAAAAATACAGTGAAAAAAAAAATGTACATTTGTATATGTAGTATTTTTGGTTTAAACACAGACATCTAACGCAGGTAAAGGACACATATTATGTATATTTGTTCTTGTCTTGTAGGCATTTCCAGAATGATCCCTTTAGTAAAGGGTCAGGGAATAGAGTTGTCACTCTTTACTGCCTGACAGAAACTCAATGGTTAGACTGCAGATTGTATTCAGAGTCATTTTCCATCATGAATTTAGTCCCACTCATTAGAAACAAATATGTAATATGTATTTAGGGCTCTGGTCCAGCATCTAAAAGTCTTATGAATGACCTCCAGGAGAGCCCAGTTATATCTCCTGGGAACCACAGAGAAAAAAAATCTGATTAAAACATTTTCTGCTGGGCATTTTAGGAACTGTTCCCATTGTTTACAAGCAAAACCTAATAATGAGGTAATAGGAGCACTAGGGGTGTGCCGGTCTGATGCTCATTATTGAAAATCACTAGATATCAGAAATATCTGAACTATCATGGAAATCCTTAACTAAATTTAAAGAGAGACAGATGAGAACACGAGTAACACAGATAAGCAGGAAGGCTGTGTTTCAAATGGCTCCTTGCTCCCAACATAGTGCACTATGTAGGAATTTTAATACAGGCACCTGCACCCAGACAGTGTATAATTTACAATATCTAACAATAGAGATTTGGCAATGTATGGAGAATACCATAATGGACAAGTTTTATATGATATGGGTGCAGAGATTGGAATTTTTTAATTAATGGAGCTTTTCCACAGGTACAAGGAACCGTACCATACTGCAAACAAATATTTTCCATTGCAAATAAAGTGACTTGTACCTGTGCTGTTAGGGCCAAAAGTGGGCCGCAGCCGAGCTGACTGCATCACTGCTTTCTGATTGGTCGAGTTATCACAACATGGAAAGAAACCATTATTGTTTTTACTGTCTGCACAGTATATACGAAATAGTAACTAAGAAAGTGACAAAGCACAAGCACTACTTTCTGCTTGTGCTGAAGATACATTTTGGTGGGAGTTTTCTATGCTAAGAAATGTATCTTTAATGCTGTGAGAAAAGTGATGGCGTACCAGGATAATGCTAGCATGTTAGCTGGGTTAGGAATTTATCGCATGGCAATAGAATGCTGAAAAAAAGTAAAAAAAAAAAAAAAAACTATAATGAGACTATATATAATAAAAGACCTCAATAATAAAAGCAGCTCTGGCAGAAAAAAAAAAAACAGTCCTCTGGTTTGACTCCATGGGTGCGGTATTGGGACAATACTGTGAGGGGAGAATTGCACTACTGACGTTACCGGCCTGAGATACACTGAAAAGTTCAAATGTGCTGCAAGTTCCAAAGCATCGCAGTTCAGTTTTGATACAGTACGGTTCCTGTGTGCTTATGGAAAAATGCCTTTACATAGCAGACTAGAGAGGAAGTAAGGAGCCATTTCAGATTCAGAATGCATCCAGACAAGTGTATGATTAACAGCTTAGTCGTTGAAGAAAAAAACCCAGATGGTATCAGATTGGTATCAGTGTCTGCAGATACTCGAGGTTGTGGTTGTGGTATTGTATGTGTTAAAGCAGTATCATTCCACAGCTAAGAAACACTTTTTATATTAATTCATTCATTTTCTGAGCTGCTTGTCATAATCAGGGTTATTTGGTGTGCTGGAGCCCAGCTCTCGCAGGCCAAATGGCAGGTCACCTGTCCATCACACTGTAAACTACACAGTTTAAATACAACAGGATTCTGTTGAAAAAAATGAACTCTTCTCCATCTTCTATAAAGCCCTTAGGGTTCCCCTCGGTCACTTATTAACTCTCTTCCTCTACACAGCCACTGTTAAAGGATGTAGAAACCCAGTTACAAGCTACATGACCCACAAATGGAACATGGTTGGCATTAGATGGAAAGTGGAAAACATGGAACTATTTAAAACCCACTCATAGTGTACAGCAGCAACATTGCTACGGTAATGGGACGTACCTCCAGTGTTCTTGTCATGGAATGGTGATTTGCACTGTGGCATGAAGAAGCACCATCTGCTAGATTTGAATGAGAATGAAACCTTGAGAAGTTGAGATTTTTTAAATTTATTTTACTCTATTACTCTATTATTATATTACATAATATGTTTATTACATTGTGCCATTTAAAATGGCAAAATGAAAGCAAAAAAAGTTTCCAAATGAAATAATGATATTACCCCAGCTGTCATTCATATTACATACCCAGTGGAAAGAGTAGAGAAAAACATCTGGAGTTATCAAAAGAGGTCACACAAAGAAAGAGGCCTTTTCACAGAATTTCAATGCCATGACTTGCAAAGTACTCTCAAAAATGTCAGGTTTACAAATGACTAACATCATGATGATGAAGAGCATAATACCGAAAGTGTTCTTGAAGCTGTGCTATGAATTGTAGCAGTGATGTCAGTGCCCACCGTGTTCTGGCCTTTCTCCTCTGAGTAAAAAATGGACATGAGTGGGACTAAATCTAATATGAAAGCACCAACTTTTTTCCACTTTCCAGAAACAAGATCTCTTTGATGGTTCTTCACTGAGTCTCCATGAAAGGATCGGTGTCTGACACCCCTGACCAAGTAAGACGGATGGTCAGCTAGTTTGTCGATGTCCGTTACCACATGTGCTGATGACATATGTCAGCAGTGTATCGACTTGCTGTGGGTCACTGCCCAGCTCTCCATGCCTGTTTACTTTGACAAATGCCTGCTTCTCCAACCATGTCAACACCATACCTGTGCCACCTGGCAGAAACAGGATACCATCTGTTTAAGATGGCAACTTTTATAATACGCTGGCATTCTGAATGACCAACCCCTACATTTTCAATGTGAAGAGAAAAGTTAATAGGCAGGGAAAGACACACTATTGGCAAAATAGGTCTATTTAGTACATTTAAAAAAAAAAAAAACATTCTTTGACTTGTAAAAATAGTGGAACCATTTTTCTGATTTTCTGTCAAGTTGCAAGTGACCAAATCTGATTAGCTGAAAACAAAAAAAAAAAAGTTACCTGAAAACAAAACCTAAGTTGCATGTCCAGAGTCATTATTTGAATCATATTAGAAACCACCTTGGCTTTGACTCAATAAAAATATTAAGATTTCATATGACTCTTTGTGCCTCAGATGGCAGAAACTCTGTCCTACTTAAGTCAGACATGCTGAAAAGTCAAACTTGAGCTGCATGTCTGAAATAGGGCTCCGTCAGCAACAATTTACCCAGCTAAATAAATGTTAATCCACATTTTTGATTGGAATGAAATTTCAGTATCGTACCCAAGCACTCTTGATTAACACTGCGAAGGTCACAAAGGTTATGTACGCTTCACATGCGACAGTGTGGAGCAGTGGGAAAAAAGCCTACTTTGCATGGCTGTGTCCACATAATTACTGCTCATTACTGCTTGATTATCATTAGCTTTGTGTTGCCATGCACACTTGTGTGTTGGCATTAAAGCTGGAGCCCATTTAATCAGCCTACACACCAACTGATGTGGGGCTTTCTGAGCCTGGCAAGATTGATGGACAGAATTAAACACTTAAAGTGTGTGAGTGAATTAAAAGTAGGCACTGCCTGGGTCTTGAGAAAAACTGGTACTTTGAATTTATATGACTCAAATGTCTCAACTGGTTGCACATGAATAAAATATGTTACGTCAACACGGTTGCTGTCTTTCCATTTACGTCTTTCGGCAAGAGCTGTGTTGGCGGAATGCATTTTATTCATGTGCAACTGAATGACACAGATGAATTATGTTAATTCCAAGCAGCTATTTCCTTTTTCGTTGTTTGAAACATTTTCCCGCAATGTGGCAAAACATACAAGTATCATAAAATTAATTTCATGTATCATAAAATTCACAATGTTTGTAAATAAATTTAAAGAAGACTACATGACTATATGTACACTTTTGCAAAAATGTTTTTGAAGCAACATTAAGAAAAATCAAGCACTTGGTAACATAAATGAATAAAATATGCACATGCAGTTGCTGAGTATTCTAGAAATACTGATAATATCAATAATATACTCAGATCAGTTGTATAAGACACACTACACTGTGACAAGACCATCCAGTACGTATTTATTTCTATAAAGTAAAATGGCCACTTACAGTCATGCGTGAACACACCACAGCACACATTATAAACGTTGTGAAACTCTTTCTCTGCATTTAACCCATTCACAAAGTGAAGCAGTGGGCTGGGGGGCACCCTGGCAGCAGCGTGTGGGGACGTTACCTCTCTCAAGGGTACCTCAGTGGTACCACTTGCAGTCCTGGGATGTGAACCCATGACCTTCTGATTCTGATGGCAAAGGCAACTCCTTCACCACTCGGCCACCTCAACATGACAAAATATAGCAAACGTTTTTCAACACAAAGTGATGTTCCTTCCAACAGAAGCATATTTTGCCGCTTTAATAAATAATCTTCTAAACACAATGAATTTGCTGTCCTCTGTTGTCGTTCGTCATTAGTATCAGGACATCTGTTTTCATCTATGGGAGAAATCAGTGGCATTTTTGAAAATGCCACTGCTCCAAAGTTCACACATATTGTCATGCATAAATTTTCCTGAGAAATAACTGTGATGTTTGAATTATGAGGTCTTTACATACCTGAAATGCAATCTTTGCCACATAAATGATATATGCAAGTTAACACTCCTATACAATTAACTGACCTTACAAGACTGGCAACCTTACCAAAATTCCCCCACACAAACTAGTAAGCTTTAACACATACTCATCAAACAGATTTGGTGGATTTAACTTCTTTCACATGTAAGCTCAGACTCATTTGTGATGATAGATAATATTGCCTGTCTGTAGAATCTGCAGTAACTAGATGCTGGGATTATTTACAAATCTCTGGGATGCAGTTTAGCATAGTTTTAATGATTAAAAAAAAAACCACAAAATGGAATGTTTTAAATATTTCATATATGAGCACATCACAGAGAGAAATACATAAATACACTACTTGCATAGACCAACCAGCCATAACATTAAAACCACCATTAAAAATCCCCTCTGTGCTTCCAAAACAGCTCTGATCCGCTGAAGCATGGACTCCACAAGAGCTCTCAAGGTGTGCTGTGGTATCTGACACCAAGACGTTATCAGCACACCCTTAATGTCTTCCAAGTTAAATGCCATGACCCAAAGTCTATCAAGAGAACACTGCCCAGGGCATCACACTGTCTCTGCCGGCTTGCTTTTATCCCCGTAGTGTATCCTGGTGCCATCCCTACTCCAAGTAAGTGACACACGCACACCTGAAAGAAAATGTTATTTATCAGACCTAGCCAATTTCTTTCATCGCTTCATGGTCTAATTCTGATGCTTATTACCTCTTGTAGGCACTTCTGTTGGTGGACAGGGGTCAGTAAGGGTACAGCTTATCTGACTGATCTGCAGCTACACAGTCCAATATGTAGCAAGCTGTGATGCAGTGTGTGTTCTGATACCTTTCTATCTGTGCCAGCATTAACATTTTCACCAATTTGTGCCTTAGAAGATATTCTGTGGGATCAAACCAGACAGGCTAGCATCAGTGAGACCTCGGCACCCATGACTCTGCCTCCAGTTGACTGTTCGACTTTCCTGGGGACGCTTTTGCTGTGGCAATGTTTGAAAGTGTAGACAAAAATGACTCTTGGAAGCTTTTTTTATTTGACCTTTTCCTAATGCAGTTTTATTTGCGTATCAAAATATGTCTGACATCCATTTTAACTTTCTTTTTTCTAAATGGGCTACCATTGATCTTTTGATTTTTCTATTATTATTTTTATTTTTGTTCTTCATAACCAAATTGATTTTTGAACAAACTGATTTTATTTTTAAACATCGTTTATGCCCAAAGCACTAAACGACCTCAGTGTAAAAACATAAAATATAAAATAAACTTTTCATGCCATGCTTTGCCATGTCACCAAATGGCAAATCATGCTTGACCTCAGAGGCCCATGATGTAAGAATGATGATATCATAAGAAATAGAGTTTTTGAGAGATCTGAAAATACAGTTATTGCCAATAAGTCAGAAATAAAAATGAAGACAACTTTAATGGGATTATGTTTGATGGCCCATTAATGGCAATAGTTCAGATTGATGGTTAATGTAGAATTATAGTTATAGTGGAGTCATGGGTTAACCTTGGCTGACACATCTCAAGTTGAGATGAAAGCTGACCTAATCTCTGTAGCCAAGTCTTCATGGCATGTGTGTGTGAGAGTAATTATTATTCATACTTTCTGGCATTTCAGCTGCATTGCTAAGGCATTGATACTACTGCTGTATAAAAGTGAGCACCGTTTAAAAGTCAGGAAGAGCCTGACTTTTGTTACACGACAATCCTCAATCTAACCTCATTTCCATTTCAAACCTGCCACTCACAGCCACCCTGATTCATTCCGCATGTGGGAGAGTGTGCCCCATGATTCTCTCAGGATTTACTCATTTTTGAAATCTTTGATAACCTATACACATGAGGAGAAGGACTCAAAGTTAACTGACAACTGCACACAAGTATCAGGCAGTTGAACACTCAGGAACAGGAATAACATTTGAAGAGTTTTGAGGAAACTCCTGCAGTGAACCACCATCTACATTCCAAAAACACACACATCACATGAACAGGAGTGTGTGTAATCATTTGTCTGCCCTGTGGGGAGCAGTGTGTGGGGACGGAGCCTTGCTCATAGGTACCTCAGTGGTGATACTAGCAGTCCTGGGATTCAAACCCACAGCCTTCTGATCACAGGGGCCACCAGCTGCCCGAGTGGTTAGGGAGCTGTATGCCAGACAAATACGTTGATGTTTCAGTTGATTAGCTCAGTTATTTTGCAGTTTTGTCCATTTTTGATTATAAAATTTCATATTCATGCTAAAGGTTTTTTTTGGAGGCATTCTGCTAGTATTTCTTATATTAACCATGGCAATGTTTTGTGTTGCAGTTTACTTTTCCAGCCTGTGTGACTAATCTAAAGGTTAATCATTGGTGGTGGTATCTAATTAGTCTCTGAATACGCTGATACAAACACACAACACCTGTGTGACCCCCTGTGCTGGTGATACTGATCATTTTACAGCCAGGTGTTTGTTAATGATGGAGGAGTCTAGTAATTGTTCAGAAGCTTTCTGTGATGCATGTAGTTCTTTCATCAGTGAGTGTTTGCAGTGAAGCACAGATGTTTCAGCAGCTCAGATGTAAACTTGGGGAGTAATGGACTACATGGAATGGCACTACAAAGTTAGTATACATAAAAGTAACTGCATACTGTTAAAGTTACAGGGAAAAAAGATGCAATCCGATTTGTTAAAAATGGGGATTATTAGCAGGATTAAAATTTAAAAATGCATTTTAAATAAAGAAGAATATGCTACCACAGACATGCATTCTTGTCTTAAGGTCTGAAGTGAAACGAGCTAATCTTTCATTGGTCGATTCACTACCATGGCCTACCTGTAACTTCTCGGTCAGTGGCCGCTAGAGGCCCCCATGTGGGACTCTGATTGTGACACAGGTGTGGGTGTTCCCCAGCCATCTTATCAGTAAGGGTTCTCAGCTGGCCGGGGATTTAGTAATAAGGGATGTTTGTGTTCACTGTTTCTTGTCTGTTTCTGTGTTAGTATATAAGCTCCCCTGGGATGCATCCCAGGGTCGGTCCTTTCTGTCGAGTTAAACGCATGCTGTCTCCTGAGTTTGGTTTTGTTTGCGTTTAGGCACTCGTGCCTTTTTTGGGTTTTGTAAATAAGAGTTAAGCAAAAGTATGGAAGTCTGCGTCAGCGCCTCCCTTCACTGCCTGGAGACAGGCTGCGACATGACACTGCCACAATGAAAAAATGCATTTTTGTGTGGAAATTATTTTGTCTTTAAAGAAGAAAAGGGGAACATTGCAGTACAGTGCAGTTTATGCCTTCCGGCTGTGAAAATGCTGTTGTCTTCTAAGGACTCGACATCTAGTGTAAACATTTACAGGTAAGATGAACTGCTAATGTTACTCAGAAATTCAGTTAGTCGATACTACTACACTGCTACTACTGCTTCTGAAATACATATTTTTGGGACTGTATGAGTGTGGTTAAAAAAATTGTTTATGGCAAAAATTGTTTATGGCAGTTTAATTGAAGGTTAATTGTGAGGTTTGAACACCATACATTAAGTAGATTTAAATACAAATTTTTACATTATTAAAGATTTTATGTTTTCTTTGTAAATTATACCATTCTGTAGCCTGATATTTTAATTTGGGATTTTTGGGGTATTTTTTCTTAAAAAATACTCAGAGCTGAGGACACATTTTTGATTACAAATGTTTCCCCTTATTAATTTCTAATTGAAAGTATTCTGTTGTCTTACAGAATATATTTAAGTAAAAGTCATCATATTTATATGGATTGAGCTAAACAAAAAGTAATCAAGTTATGACGCTTTAATATTGTGACCCTTGAATTAGGTAATTGACTACTTTTTTACCAGACTATTAGTAACTATATTGGAATAATTTTTAGAGTAATCCTCCCAACCATGTTCAAATGTTTTATTTGTTTGTTCCAAACACATTACTTTTGAGTTAGTTACTTAATTCATTTAAGGCAATCAGTTAACACTAAATATTTAAGTAGATGCTAGTTATCATTACTTTGAGTATCAGCAAATATATGTAATATATGAAGAATGAGTGTGCAGGCATGAACTACCCATCTTTGTCCCATCTTTGCATTTACAACAGTATATTTAGTATTAGTGAACTTTGCCCTCACTAATACTAAATATATTGCCTTGGCTCTTTGTTTACACCTGCAACCAGTTGATATCGCTATGGCAAGACACGAGAAAGCACAGAGAGATCATCTCAGACATTCTCTCAGAGATACAAAGGGGGAAGACAAAAAGGGGGTGCCACAGAGGAGCAAGAGGTTGAGGAAAAAAAGCAGCAAGGAATGGGCAGTAGTCTAGCAAGCAGAAGGGGAGAAGGCGATACAAGCCGAATCTTCCTTCAAGTATCATGGGCAATGTGAGGTCACTGGACAATAAGATGGACAAGCTTACTGCATGAGTCAGATACAACAGGGAATTTTGTGAGCGCAGTTTGATGTGCATCTCTGAAATGTGGCTGCATAAGTGTATTCCTGACTCTGCTGTGGACACTGCTGGCTTTTTGTGTGTTTGGGCAGACAGAATTTGGCGTGATAGTG
>JBBIGA010118006.1:0-10100 GCA_037576975.1 Alestes dentex | reverse complement strand
TATATATAAAAAAGACATTAACAGTTGACGTCAGAGGCACAAGTCTATAAAAAGACATTAACAGTCGACTTCAGAGGCACAAGCCGATGCCCCCTGAGAGAAGTCGACTAGTCGTGTTTTTTTTCCCTCGCTCTGTGCTCGCGCTTGTGTGTGTGTGTGTATATATATATATATATATATATAAATAATATGGAATATTTAAATGGAATTCCAAATTCATATAAGCATGAGCTGATTTCCAAACATCATGTTTATGCACTTTCAGACATTTTATTTTCATAATTGCATAATAACAGACTAACAGAAAAACAGACACTAAGATGATTTGCATGGGTCCCAGTGTCTGCTTTGGCATTTTGGTGTTCAGTTTGCATCAAGCCACCCTGTTCTATTTATTCTTTTCAGTCTTTTTTGGCTTGTATGCTTGGAATGGTCAGTGTCTTCTTTTGAGCCAGATGAAAGGCAATCCCTTTTTCATAGTAGGCAGCCTCGTTTATGAAGAAAGGATGGAGTGGCTTTTCCTCTTCATACCTGACTGTTTCTCCAGAGAACATGAGGAACATGGGATCTCCACGTTTGAGGAGACAAAAGTCTTGATCCTGGAGGGATTATATGAACCATTTATTTATTTACTAGGGTCCATAATAATGGCCTCTAATCTTATAAAGATCATAAAGGACTGCTGACCTTAAAAAGGACAAATACAGTAGGAGCTGGCTCTTAATAGTACATTAAAATTTAGGGGGGTCACTCTGAGGTGGATTAAACTTAAATGAGATTCCAAGGGTCTACTGGTTGATGCACCAGCTGAGAAATAGAGGTGGGAGTGGACTCAAACTTTGACACTCCAAAGTTTAACTTGTGAGGAACTGATTAAACCTTGGAAGAAGCACCACAGAACAACAGAAGACTGTTGTCCAAGCCCTGGTCTTCAGGATAAGGTGGCAAAGAGCCTGAGGGATGTCACAGAGCCTGAAAAGTCACATAAACCCCAAGAGAGAAGCCCAAAGGGATTTAGTCTGACAAAGCAATTAGACTTGAGAGCAAGATTAAGGAACACTGAGTTTTTAACAAAATGCCAGGCTTGTCTTGATGCTGCCCTCAACAAGGAACTAGGAGCTCTCACTAAGTAAGGCCCGACACGGGGATGTAGGTTGTCTCTAATTGTTAAGTAGTGACACTCTGCCTCCCTCTGGTGGGTGTAGCAGAGGGCCTGGCCATAGGCCAGCTAGCTACTTTTAATGAGTTAGCTAGTTAACACTACCTTTGAGAGGAGCTGTACTACTACAAACGTTACTAATTATTGGGCTGAGAAATAAATAAAACCATTTGTGCATCATCAAACTCTTAAATAATTTAGGATAAAGCTAAAACCAGGACATTTTACACTGATTTTTACTGAAGATAATAAGTGACCCTAATTTCAACCATCTTTATACATTAGTGTAGATTTTTGTGGATCATGTCTTCTACGGTTGATCAATTTCTCCTCCAATTCCCATCACCCCCACTTATCATTTAGCACAACTCTTAAGCTATCTTGGAGAAACTCTTAGACAACACATTTCACAGTAATATGTAATGGCACAGAAGAAAATATGTTAGTGTTTCTAATGTTAGCTGTAAATTCTGACATGTTCAGTACCTGCAGTTGTGGGTGGATGGCTGCCAAGGGGGTCTGGGTCTCTGGGTCTCTGGGGTAATCGATACTCTTTTCAACCATGAAACCTTCCACTTCTCCTCCTTCAATTTTTTTCCCTAAAGGACAGGGAAATTTTATTTTGTAATGGCTTTTCAGATACAGATTAGGTCTAGTTTTGAACTATGGTAAACTTTTGCAGATTATGTTTAGTTGGAAAAACTGGAACCCAGCAAATAAAACAGATCAAAAGAAGTGCCTGAGTTGAAGTTTTTTATCCAATCCAGGACAGCATCAACACCCTCCTTCATGACGTTGAAGATGTCCGCCCTAACGATGCCTTGCGGCTGTGGTCCAACCTCTAAAGCTGAGGAACCACACCCGTAAGTAAAGTAATAATATACACAGAACATACAGTTGACAAAAATTAACACAGAAATAAGTATACACTTACAGATGCCATATTTTGCCACTGACTCCAAAGAATAAGCGTCACAGACAGGTATATCAAGCAAGACCAGCCTCACAGGCACTGTAGTAATCTTTGCCTGTCAAAGAAAAACATAAATCTAAGAGTAAGCAATAATATCCTGCTTCTGTCATCAGCCAGCAATATTTTCAGAAGAACATGCGAAAGCTGAAGAACTGGAAGGTGATTTTCATCAGCCAAATTTATGCTCATATTTGGAAACGAGAGAAATATCCCATTTTTGCCTATAAAGCACTAAGGCCTTGCCTGCAGATATTTGAACATGTGTAGGCAGATCCAGTTGCTGTACGAGTAAGAGATGACAGTAAGGCCCATGTTAGCAGTGGTGTTATGAAGGTCGCAAATCACATCAATGGCATCTTCCGTTCCTTTAGGACCCAACAGAGAGTTCAGCTCCTGGGCTCTCTGAACTTCATAAGGAGTGGAGTCTTTGATGGGAGAGCTGGGGGAGAGAGAGAAACCTATTTTTTATAGTACTGAGGCTTAAAAGTCATATTTCACCAAATTCTCTTCGTTGTCAAAACAAACTGGTTTAAGGGCATGACACTATATGTAAATATATTTATATACAGTATGACAGCCTGTTCTGACAACAGCAGACACCCATTCACAATGAAGTGATTAAAGACTATTAATGCTCCACAACTGCCTTATAATTACACATATTTAATATATAATTTATTTAAACCTTTATTATCAATATCTTATTTAAATATATAAATATATTAAAATATCTATACATCTTATTTACAGCTTATTTACATTTATTAGTCTTAAATGAGCGACCAAACAGCCTGCTTAATTTTAAGGGATAAAGAGAGGCCGGAAAATAAAGTAATATTTAAAGTTATGCTCATAAGAACAGGAGCAAAATATAGAAAAAAATACACGGAAATGTAATGTAATACTAATCTTGACCTGAGGGTGGCACTGGTGAAACAGCGGTTCAAGTCCTTTTCAACATATCGTTTGCACTCTTTGATGGCCCGAGGGTTGGACAGCACCGTGGTTAACATAATGGGCCACACACTGTCGCCCTTCTCCTTTCTCTGCCTCTCCAGCTCGGGCACCAGGAACACCCCCGTCATCTCATTGCCATGGGTGCCCCCGCAGACAGCCATGCGTCGCAGTGCTGGTAGAGTAATGGGCTCCATCTGACAGTGATATTATTCACGCATATCAGCTGCAGTAATGATCAGACTGTGAAATTATGTGAAATCATGGCAGATAATTTCCACACAAACACAATATATTAAATATAGAATGTTTTTTCTTAACTTACTCTCTGCAATTTTGTGCATACATTTTGTTCATGTGGAACTGAAGTAGATACACTATATGGACAAAAGTACTGGGACAGACGACCACTACAAGAATAGGTACTTTAGTGACATTAATATGGAGTTGGTCCCCCCTTTGCAGCTATAACAGCCTCCACTCTTCCTGGGAGGCAAGATTTCAGTGGGAATCTGTGCCCATTCTTTCTGTAGAGTATTTATGGGGTCAGGCACTGATGCTGGACAAGAAGGCCTGGGTTGCAATCTCCGTTCCAGTTAATCATAAAGGTGTTGGATGGGGCTGAGGTCAGGGCTCTGCGTGGGCACTATTATTATGCAATAGTTTTATTCAATGTTTCACTTACCATGAAGCTCAAAATCCAATTAATCTGGCCTAATTATGCTGTCTTTGTATCAAAACAGTCAATGCATCAATGCAGTCGACCAGTGTTATTTAAGAACGGTTGATACCATGATATCAACAGTTCTTGAATAAAAATAATGGTTTATTTAATTTACAACATGGTTTATTTAATATTGTTATATTTGTTAATATACTGCGTATACATGAAAAAATATTAGTAATTCAGAGCAGATTCATGTGAAAGGTTGTGATGTCAACAATGCAAATGTTTCAGTTTTTTTTTACATACAGTTTTTTTTTTTAACTTTTTTATCTAAAACCACCACTGAACCTGGAGCAGCCTCTTGGGTATAAAGAGTTTAAAACATGTTTTATGCCAAAAACATAATCTCAGAACTACAACAAAATAATCAGGTTACATATTATTATTACATGTAGTCCTTTTTTGTGAATTAGCTTCTAGAATTTTGGGCAGTAAACACATTTGGTTCTTATCACCATAGCAGTGAGCATTTTTGTCTGGGTAACAATTTTTATCTTAATAAATTAATCCAGCAGAATTATTGAAAAATCGATGGAATTTCCCTTGAAATCCATGATTTCTGATACTTCACCACACCACATTCTTCCACCTCATACACCCATATGCAAAGGTCTGGGCACCCCTGGTAGAAGAACATTCGGCACATTTTATTGCACAAATACAGCTGAATTTAACATAATGAAAAAAAACATAAAATGGGGCTTGTGTAAAAGTTATGACATGTTCAATATTTTGCGCTCTATTTAAAGTTAAATTCAGCAAATAAATGGAAGTTACACCCTACATTTTTTGAAAAATTATATTTGTTCATTACTAGCAGTTATGATGCTAGAGTGCATCACCAGAGACTCTTGCAAGATGCACGCAGAATTTTATTGTATGCAACAATCTGTTACTTATTAACTGCTACAGTCTTGTATTGTACTACCACAGCTGCTTATGTTCAAGATGTTTAAATGAGTTTTTCCTGAAGACATGGTGCTAAGGCCTGTCATAGAACGGATTTGAGAGAGTTGGAATGGCCCCCAAAAAATACCAATTTCATGTATTAATCAAAGTGTCCAGTTTCCCAGTTAATCACTTATTCATCATTTAATAAATCATTCATTCATTCCTTCACGTCCATGCCTGCCCATGCTGCTGACTGTTTACAGCTACAGTGAACAACACTGGTGTTTAAAACCCTGTAACTATGACAAAGAAAGACTTTTTATGCATAAATGCAACAGACGTCAAAAGTATTTGAGATAAAAGGTTTGTGGATCCAGCCTGTACCAAGTGGCACTTAAGCTCTATTACAGTTAAGCTCCTTCTGCTTCATTTAACTTCCCATTCACAGCGAAAAGCAAAGTGGAGAAAAAGTTAACAAGTCCTACCATGCGTAGTGGCTGGAGGTGATCTGCACAGGCTTTGCCTGGCTCTCTTTCTGTTTAAATTACACAAGGCAAGCGCAAACCTTTGAACCTGCAGTGACTTACGATCAAAGAGCATGCATGCACATTTCAACCAACAGTGAACAAGTATTGCAGCTAGCTTGCTAAACCAGACTGCACACACACACACACAAAGTCAGTGTACTACCATATACGTCACACACGTTGCACATGCACACCTTCAGGGTCGAAGTACCCACTGCACCACCGCTTAACATTCTGACACTTGACCGCTATATACAAACACGCACACTAGCACCAGTTAGGAACTTTCACAGCGTCTTACCTCCACCCCTTTCCTCTCCTCCAGTGTTCTTCCTCATATGGCCACCACCCTAGTTCAGATTTCACACAGCTGTAGCAGTAACTTTACACTCCTATGCGTGCACTTTGGACAGACGCACTGACCTGGGCACAGTTTCCCTTTCACAAACACCATTATGAGATGAACAGCAAACCATTCTCAAGTCAGCATGAAGATGAACCCATGCGGACAGGCAAGGGGATGTGCTGAGTCATCCAAATGGCAGGAGAAAAGGAGGGGGAGAGAAGGATACAGAGAAAGGAAGAGTACTGTTTGCAGTTTCATCCAAGTAAATGTACATACAGTGTAGATCCCTTGCCCTGTAAGTTCTTCAGCACCTACTAGCAAAATATGAGCAGAAAGCAGTCCTCAAATTGTTGCAACATCTACAGATTGTGTAGTGTTGTGTAGTGCTAGATTGTATTAATGAAATTCAAAATAAACAAATCACTGCATTACATGACAATTATGTATCTGGTTGAAGACAGCTCAACATCATTTTTTCATTTCCAAACTTTAAGTATGATCAATACTAATTCTTTGTCTTTTGAAGCACTGATCTTAAAATCGAGATATCATTTAAGCACTTCACTTAACATGTCATGGTCAAACGACTCAAACAAGAGCGCGCAGGATGAAACAAGCTTTTGGTTCTAATTGCACTGTACTGTAAAATAAACCCAGCTGAAAGAAATACACAGTCAATAATGAGACACAGAATGGCATGATGTAGAATGATATGGCAGTATGACATGCTGTAATATGAAGCTATAGTGTATGAATTCGTTCTTTCTTTCCCCTCCAGATATATGTTCAGAATTAAGAACTATTTGGATGTCACTTGTGAGCAAATTTGTGACACTGAACACGCTAAGGTATTTGAATAAAATGGTTTGAGTCCTGTTTTTTTCTTTTCTATTCAGATGGCTTTCGGGTGCATCTGACCTGCTCATCAGAGGCAGTCCTGAAGAAATCCTAAGATTCCTGCAAATGTGACTGCCCAGGCTAGCAAAAAATTGCTGTGAAACTTCTGTGATAAGAAAAGGTTAAATATTAAATAGGTAAATGTTCATACCTCCACATCCATCTTGTTCCTTTCATTTTCTAGTTCGTCTTCCGTATTCACAGTCTCCCAGTGCTGCTATAAGAGCTGTAAGACATTTAATCCAATTGAGGTGATCACAAATGCTTTGCAGACTTACCATCCACACACACAGACACACAGACACACACACACACACACACACACACGTATGTTTGCCCACTAACATGTGCACACACATACCATTAAAAGCATACTATCCGCTGCATGCATACACACACCACAGTTTATGCACACATAGGTGGACATGCATACCCATGACATACACATTCATATTTGTGTGCACACATATCCTCTTACATGAATCTAGATCAATATATACACATTTACACAAAACACATGCATTCGTACAAACACATATTCACCAATTCTGTAAAAATATTCCATCAAATATTATATTATGTGGAATAAACCAAACCGTCTCTCTGGCGCTCTCTGCTGGTTGTTCGTATCACTGAAACGCCAGTTTACATACACACACACAAACATGGCAATTTGCCAAAAGATTATATCATATATAATTCTAGGGTGGTAAGCCTGGCAATGGCTAAAACTGAGTTAGAAGATGTTCTAGCCAGAGAACATTTACATCATAAAGGAAATCCAAATTAAATTAAATCTGCCAAACAAAAATGTTTTTTTTGTCACACGTAACTCCCAAGAGATGTCAGTCTAGAAATGAAGGATTTTTGTAGATGTGTATTAAGATGTACAGGAATTTGTAACTGGAGTTTTGAGGCTAATGTAGCTAAGAAGTATTGGAAGTTTATACTGAAGAAATAGCATTGTGCCTAAATCATCAAACACTTGCTTCAATCAGAAACAGCAGAAGCAACCATTTCAAAGCCTGTTTGTTCTCTGCATTCCCAACCAACACATTTCTGTAAGGTCCACATGGTTTGAATATAGGCTAGTTGGCCTCTGAATCGGTTTCAATGTAGATTCAATTTCTATGATAGGTTACTATTATGACCCTGCTGTATTAAACAGGTTAAATGAAAAATATTTTACATTTCTATTTCATTTTATCATTTTTAAGATGAGTACAGACTACTCAAAGTAAAGTTATCTAAGTCTTTCATGCACGTGTCATGTAGAATCAGCGGCCACTAGTGGCTGCCCTCTTCTGCTTTGTTTTGTCAAGGAACTTTTATTTTTGAAATTCTGAGCACGCCGGTTTTGAGTTTGTTTATTATGTGTTTCAGCTGGCCAGTGTGCTCAGAGAGAATGAGATTTGTTTTTCAATTGGTTTATTGAGTTGTTAGTTTGTTATTTAAGTTAATTTGTGGTGGACCCTAGTGTGGGTCCACCGTCATACTGAGTGTGTGTTCCCTTATCTGCATTTGGTTTGTGTTCGGGGATAGAGAGGAAACGTGACAGCACGGATTCCATGCAGATAAACTGTAATTTTCTCTGCATCTCAGCATGTTAATAACATTTATTTTCTAACTTGTCTTGGTCTTTCCGTTTCAGTGGCTACTTGCTTAGAATTACTTTTTAGAGAAGAAATATGGCATAATGTAATGCAGTGTAATTAAGATTTGTCTGCTGTGTAAAATTTCTTCAACCATATTGTTTGATTGTGTTACTTCCTGCATGTAGCAGACAGTTTTTGCAATCTTTAGTTCAAACATTTTTCATACTCTCTATACCGGCATGCCACAGGTGTGCAACCACGACACCTCAGATGTGTTTCCCAAATTACTGTCATACAGTAACTTGCCACTGGTCAACAGGCACTCATCTGAAACAGCCATTCACCTGAAATAACAACCACAGCAAGGATGAGAGATTACTGACAGAGGCTTGTTTAGGAAAAGGAAGATGGTGGCTGGATCTCATGATTGAAAGCAGCAATTTAGCTTAGGTTTGCAGAATAATAGCTCCTTAAGAAGCTGGTATTCTCAAGAACATGGAGTTACTAAGCAGGCTACTAGAATACTAATGAATCATAGGGTGTGAAATCTGTAATTAAAAAGTTTGTTGTTTAGGTGGGGAGGCAAAGACATTACTAGTGATAATGAGATAGTCGATAGTGAAAGAGTGATAAAAAAAAAAAAAGGCATACATCTAAAAGCAAATATCATTGTGCTTTCAAAAAGTCCTACAATTTGGACTTAAGAACAGTAGTTACCCCAGAGCCATCAGATAACTAAATGCTGCTACACACTGACACTTACACCGACACTACCAGACTGGACATGACCCTTGCATCTTATTTTACAGCCACTGTATAGTACGCATTCAATATAGTCAGTTGTGTGCACTATACAGTTTTACCCCCTTATGCATCTTATCTGTATTTTTTCTTCTCTTCACTACCTGTACCTGTGTGTAGCATCATTAAGACTGTGAAACTTTTTCATACAATGACAATAAAGCTGTCTAAGCCTAATTTGTACTGTTGTACTGCCATGCCAACAAGGTCCCCTCAAATTAGCAATGGAAAATATGTAATAGGACTTGACATATGTAAGAATAATTTAATATTAAGGAAGGTTGTAAGGAAGAGGAAACAGGTGTGTATGTTGCACATGTAAGAGGAGAGAGCGCTGAAGATAAGGAGTAAATCTAGGAAAACCTGTTCCCGAAGCTGTGAAGACTGGATGGCGAGATAGTGAGCAGTCCAGCTGAGGAAAATATGAGAGTGCAAGTAGGTTTGTAGGTATAAAGAAGACAGAGGTGTGACCGGAACATCATGTGAGGGGATTTGGCTAATCTGGGATGGTGGGGGGTTATATAACGGGATACGGGTTTACCTTTGCATTTTAAGGGTAATGTAGTAAGCTGAGTTTAAATTGAAATTAAAGTATTTTGGGAGCATTAGAATACACATTCCATTAGAGAGAATCATGGAGGAAGCGACCAGTCTCTTTAGGTTGGCTAGTTTCCTCTAGCACAGCCCACAGTCATGGTTTAGTTTTTCAGTTTGTACTGGTTGTTTAAATAACATAATAATTATCTACAAAATTTCGCAGTGTCTGTTGAACACAAATGAAAATGTCTTGCAGAATGCAATGGAAAAGAAAAACAAAACCCCTTTAAACTGTAGAGGAAAACACTTGATTGTGTTATTTATTATGTGGTTACTGAATAATGATGTTATTTCATTATGATTCATTTTCATATAATTACATTATTACTAGTGATAATAATAAATAGGTAATCCGGTCTCAGAATTATTTTACACTTTTTTGTCTGTCTTTTCTTTTCTGCCTTATCATTTGACTCTTGCCATGTTTCTTGAACTTACAAAACTTTATCAGGATCTCATTGTTATGAATATCCAGTAGTGGTGCAAAATGAGTAATTATATTTGTAATGGGTTTGGTTTACCAACACATGGACATGGACATAGCAGAAGGAATTTCAGCACCACAAGCTGGGACTATCATTTTGTAGCTTCCTGATGCTGTGAACACATTCATTAAGCAAACGATCACCCTGT
>JBBIGA010118005.1:0-10100 GCA_037576975.1 Alestes dentex | reverse complement strand
AGAGAGAGAGAGAGAGAGAGAGAGAGAGAGAGAGAGAGAGAGAGAGAGAGAGAGAGAGAGAGAGAGAGAGAGTCTGTTATCTGTGAATAAGCAGCAGACGTATTTGACAGTTGGCAGTAGGTGGTCTTACGTTTGCAGGTGGGCTGTCTGCCGGACCAGGTGCCGTTGGGGAAGCAGATGCGTTCGGCTGAGCCATACAGTGTGTGTCCCGTGGCACAGGTGAAGCGCACCTTACTGCGCAGCTGAAAACTGCCCTCCTCCCGGGTAGCGTGGGCCGGAGTGCCGGGGTCACCACACTCACCCACCACATCACCTGTACAAACACACACACACACACACACACACACACACACAAAAAATATTACCCAAGACGTATAACGCATAATCATCATATAAAAACAAAGCTTCTCTCCAGCTTTCTCTAATTCAGATAACGGCCAATTATTAAACCAATGGCTTGTTTATAAACTACTGTTGTGATAAGGTTAGTACACCGTTGTTGTGAAAAAAATGCCTGCTAAAATGATAACATAAAAAATATAATTTAAAATAATCATTCAGATTAATATATTTTTAACCAGATTCTGTATTTCCCCAGGAATATATTTCATGGCGGAAAAATGACCTTCACGCTTTCAGTTCATTCACTTGTTAAAAGTGTTAAATATTCCATTTTGAAGTTGAACAAAAAAGTTAAAAGTTCATTTTATGTCACGTCGGGCGACCACAGGAATGAGACGCGTGTGCAGGTGTCCACACTTGTATTCTTTGTAAGCATAAACCAAAGCAAAACGGCACGAGGGCCTACACACAAACAAAATCCCCACCTGAAACCTGCCTCCAAAAAGGTCCTACATACAAAACTTAACAATGGTGGGCTCTAGCGGCTGCTATTTTAAAGATAAACAATTCCAGGAGCACTGATTTTTCCTATTTAAATAATTACAGTTGTTGAAATATTTAAAGGGGACCTATTATGCAAAACTTACTTTAGTTATAATAGGTCTATGGGCTATACAAAACATGTTCATGAAGTTCTTTGCACAAAATCACTCTCACAGATCACACAAGAGATATCACCAGCTTAATTATTCACAGTTTCAGTCCCTTTCAAAACGAGCCATTTCAAGGCTGTGTCCCTTTTATGCAAATAAGATGTTGCTGGCCACGCCCCACCCATCCCATGCTTAAGTTGCGCGTTTAACTTCTGGATTTTACATTAGAATCCATGTGCTTAACACCAGTGAAAGTGTTTCTTTCTTTCTTTCTTTCCTTCCATCCCTTCAATCTGTGACAGTGGTCCTAGCCTGTATGGTGACCAGGCTGAAGGAAGGAAGGGAGGGAGAAAGAGTGAGAGATGGAAAAAAGTATTGGGACAATTAATACATGTTGAAAAGGCAGAATATAGGCGGCATCCAGCCCTACATGTTTGACCCGAGTCGGACCCAGAGCAAGACGAACACAACACTTCATGTGTGCCGGTAGACACTGCGCTCGGTTTATCCGTGCTCGTAAAACTAGCAGACGTAATGGCGGATCTTTAATCTGGTGTTGGGGCGCAGCGGAGCTTGCCTTACCGTATACGTCCACGGGAACAAAACACACATTTTACGCCGTGACTGGTGTCTTGGCCAGCTGGGCGGAGCGAGTTTTTGCCACTGCAGTGGTCAGGCATGGCTGAATTCAGCACATAAAGCTGCAAAGACCCAAGATGGCTGCTGAAAGGGGTGACCAGCAACAGGCTAGTGGGTGGGGTCTTGACAGATGAGGGGCGGTTCTATGCAAATTGGCCCCCACCTGACGTCACATGGGGGCCCTCCGTCCAAACGGCTCGTTTTGAATGGGACTGAAACTGTGAAGAATAAAGTTGGTGATATCTCTTTATGTGAGAGTGTAAAGCCCATAGACCTTTTATAACTTGTTTTTTTAAAAAGTGAGTTTTGCAAAATAGGTCCTCTTTAATACAATTTGTATCTAATCTAAATGTGCGTGATGATCCCTTAGTTCTGGATGTTTTCCTGAATATCACACTCTTTTTGTAGTTCACTGCCAAGATCCAGGCCTGGCTACCGTTCCAGCAGGTCCAGGACCTGCTAAAGACCTCGATCTGTGGTGGGCATGAGAACCAGTTTGTCTATGAAGGGCAGGGATTCTATTTTGGAGTCGTGCAGAAAGAGCCCAGGAGTAGTAGGTTGTTGTACTAGTTTTGCCAATCAATTCCTACATATGTTAAATAGTATTGGACTCAAAGAGTAGCCTTGCCTGATTCTGCACTCCTAAGAAACAAAATCTGTTTAGTAACCCTTCAGTGGGGTAGTTTTTTTTAACAGTTCTACCTGTGCTGTATGGGGTTTGCTTGTGCTCCAGTGTTCACATAATCTGTTACTTTTTATTGTGAATTGTTCTTGTATTCACTCTGGTTGCCCCACTTGACTGCCCAGCAGCCAAATATATTGTCAGTAAGACAAGACTCACCTCGAAGCTGGTGTCACTCATTTGACTTTGATTCGTTTGATAGGATGTTTGTTATGCTTGTTGTACAACAGCACATGCTGCCGTTGCTATGGTTACAGTGCCATAGTGGTTATGAATGAATTTGGGGGGACGATAAATACTCTATAAAGACAGTTTATAAAGGCGTGTAACAAACACAGCAGCTTGGTGAGGTCGTTTGCTGATATTACTTTGGTGAATGTCAAGTGGCTCAATAGTTGTGTAAAATGTAAAGATTTGTTTTATGGTGTAGCTCGTCTTTTCTGTTGTGTGTGTTGTGCTCTTGAGTGTCCTGCATGGTGCTCCGCTGTTCATACACAGCCCAAGTTTAGTTATGGATCGACTTTTCAAATTATACATATCCAGTATATATACAGTACGTTCCAAGAGCACCCGCGTATAGTGTAAACCCTAAATATGCCCCAAATATGCTTCCAAAACACTTTAATTTCATTTTAAACTCAGCTTAATACATTACCAGGAAGAAAAATGTAAAGGTAAACCCGTATTCTTACTGTACAGTTTACACTGAACTCCCGCAGTGCTAGAATGTAAATACCGATAATACCCCTGTATAGACTGAACTGTAATTCATGCACAGGCGTTTTCTTTGGTATGCGCTGATGTTTTCTTTGGTATAAGCAGGTAAATACAGCAATAAATTCATTTAATTTACAGTAATAAAAATACAGAGCTTTAAGAAGAACAAAACGAGAACTCTTGAGATGCTCCACGGGGGGAAATTCTGGACTGCAGCTACGTCAAAGGCCAGCAGGCAGCAAGAAGAAATAAATAGTGTTCTCGGATTGGCTACTTTCAAACCTCCTGCCTCTGTGTACAGCAGTATTTCACCGTCCCAAGATGCGCTTTCTTTGTGTTCTCTGGACAATACCAAACATTTATAGTTATGTAGCTGAAATGTGGCTGAATTTACGTTAATATTTATGTTAAAAACTAGTAAATTATATTTTTCTTAATAATTTAGCACTTAAAATGTATGAAAATGTATATATTGCCACGAAAAAAAGCTGTGACATCCGGGCCGCACGAACGCGGAAAAAGCAGATGACTTTTTTTTTTTGCTTTTGTGACATCTGGGCCTCGTCCACCACGCCCCCTCGTCCTCCTGCTGGGTTGTTAAGCACCACACCCAAACATAAACAACCCAGCAGGAGGATGAGGGGGCATATATATTGATAATTTCATCATACATTTTACCCTCTTACACCTCTTTGTGTGTGTGGTGTCAGAATCAAAAGCCTGAAATCAATGAAACATGCAGATATTTTGGCTTTATTCTGGATAAGACATTTCTTAATTCGTTAAAAATGTTTTTATTTTTTTTTGCTAATTTGATTAAAATCCAGTTTAATCAGTTACACATTAACAAATGTCTCGGTAACTATTTGGGTAGGATTTTTATTTTTACAGGGTGGTGCTAATGGTCCATGGTTCTGAATTTTAGGGAAGCAATCCACTCTAGGAACTAGGTTAAACTATTTTAGAATCCAGTCGAATCACTTTGTTCAGTATACCATCAGGCCCAGTGCTTTCTTTACGTGTAGTTTGTTTTTCTCTTTAAGCTGCTGCTTAGTAATTGAGAAGTCTAATGAGGTCTGATTATCTTTAATAGCCAGGTCCAATTCTTCAGGCGTTTTGTTTGTGTGTTCTTGCTGAGGATTTGTTTTTGATTCTGCTTTTCTGAAGTGTTTGGAAAATGGGTTGCTCAAACATTTCTGCTCTGGATTGCCAGTCCTTCATGCTCTCGTTTTTCAGTATGTTCCAGTTGTCCCAGAACTGGTTTGTTTTGATTGACTCCTCAATTAGTGTCAGTTGTTTGTGAGTGTACTGTGCCTTTCTTATTCTGAGTGTTTTCTTCTCTCTCTCTCTCCCTCCTGCTGTGTGTGTCTGTCTTCCTCTCTACTTTCTCTCTCTATGCTCTTTGTCTTTGTATATTCTCTCGACTCTCTTTCTCTCTGTGTGTCCTTCTATCTCTCTGTTTCTCAGCTCTCTCTACATTCTTTATCTTCATCTGTTCTGCCCCTCTCTCTCTATTCTTACTCTCCCTCGTCTTTCTCTATGCTCTTTATCTTCATCGATTCTGTCCCTCTCTCTCCCTTTATCAGGACACGCTCTCTCTCTTTCTCTCTCTCTCTCAGCAGTCACTGATCTATTAGGAGGATGATCAGTCAGGGCTGATATTTCCTGCTGCTGTTCTCTGACTCATTGCGCATAGTCACTCCTTCGTTCATTAGAGGCCTAATCTCGGACGGATTGGCTCCCACTGGACAGACAGTGGGAGCCAATCCCTGAGGACTCCTCTACCTGCTCCTCTCCGGCCACTCCGCCGCCCGCGGGACCTCTGGGGCAAGCAAATTCATTTCCAGCGCTTTGGTGGCTCAGGCCTGTGGGTTCATTGGACTTATGTAAAGGAAGATGTAATACAGTCCACTGCACTGCGGCTGCTTTGCCACCGTGAGGAATAATAAAGCGGGATGTCGCGTGCTTGGAATTTCCTTGATTTATTTATATAGGACATATCAATGGAAACACATACTAAACCACTGTGCTGCTTATGGAATAATGTCTGGCTGTTCTGCTGCGTACCATGACCAGCGATTTACTATAAATACTGCATACACAGTATACTGTAAAAAACTATATTGCTTGATGGAAGAGTTCATTCCGTCTTCAAATCTGGATCTTAACTTCAGTTTCCACTCCTGAATTTTGATGTCAAGTCGCCTCTGTAATCTATGGGGAGAGAGATTGGAGGGAGTGTCGACTTAATAGTGTATAAGGAGAGGTAGTCTGTGACATCACAGCTAGAACGGCCAGAAAGTGACAAAATGTGGAGCGACAAATGTTCGGGTGTCTCCAAACACTGGTTTTATAACAACCACGCAAACACACTTTGCACTTTCTCATGGAACTACTGATACTCATCTAGTATCATATCTACAAATTAATTCCAAATTCCATTAACTTCATCCAGTATCCAGATTTGAAGCTCTCTGGTTTCCTGGGACTGGCATTAGAAATAATTGTTACAATTGAACATTGGTGCAACCTGGTTTAACAGCACCCCAACTGTGCTTCAAATGGCTTAGTGAAGTGGTCCTCAAACAGGTCTTCAAGGACCCTGGGCAGCCCATACTTCTGCTCCTTTCCTATATATTGTACTGTAATAGCAGGTCATTGAACGAAGACCTCATGAAAGGGCCAATTTCCTACATTTTTCTTCTACTACAGATCTTATATAGTTATATTTTATGTAGCTTTTATTCATCTTTATAGCTATGGTTTCTTGTACCAGTAATGATAATTCATTTGTCGATAACCACTGTTCAGCTCTCTTGGTCCCGTTTTAATGAACAGTGTTGTTTCTGTCCTGTGTCATTACTGTGTCTTTAAGACATATGTGCAATATGAGCAATAGCCTTATCATGTGCAATATCAATATTCATATCATTACTTATGTCACTACTATGTACTATGTATCGTGTGCAGTATTAGTACTTATGCAAAGGGAATTAGGCTTATGTCACTATTATGTGCAATTACAGATATGGTACAGAGGAAACCTCTAACCCACTATGTGTGTTAACTAGTAAACTACATCAGTAGTAACTCATTTATTTACCTATTGTATTTATATCATACTCCCCAACCCTCTCACGACCTTTCGTGCAGCCATCACAATATACAATGTAATCAAAATACCTGCTGCGATCACGCTTTAGGGCTTTTTTCGTGCTAGGACAGCGCTTCACTTTTTCATGCTGGGACGCTTCACTACCCTGTATTTTAATGCGCAATGCGTAACACTGCCAGTATCAGCGCTAACTGGTGACTGTTAGAGTTAGAGTTAGGGTTAGGGTTAGGGTTAGTGTTAGTATTAGGGTTAAGATTAGGGTTAGGGTTAGGGTCAGGGACTTTCCCCGTCTCACGGCATTTCAACCTGTTTTAACCGCTTTGCAAACAAAAGCGATAAGGAATCAACTCATTATTTCTCTCCTACTGTGCCTCAGTCACCAGTTAGCGCTGATAGTGGCGGTGTTACACAGTGTGCATTAAAATACATAGGATAGTGAAGCGGTGTCCTAGCACAAAAAAGTGAAGCGCTGTCCTAGCATGAGAAAAGCCCTAAAGCACGACCGCAGCAGGTATTTTGATTACACTGTATATTGTGACGGCTTCACAAAAACTCGTGAGACAGGACTCTACTCTCTTACTGATCACCGCATTTTGTGTAAAAAGCATAGTGTATTTAGTACAAAGCATTTTCAGAGTATTTTCTAGAGAGTTTTATTTTGACTTCATACTATATTTTATATTGTTCTTGTCTCTGTGTCTCTGTGTGTCTCTGCAGTTGTAAATTTAGCAATTTCATCCGGGATCGATAAAGTTTTCTGAATTAGATCCTGATGTAAATAACCTCTGACTGGCTGCCCTGTTTTGTGCCCCATTCAGAAAGCAGTCTGGGTGCCACATTATTGGCACTCATTGGACCTGCGGCACGGGACCAAAACCCACCCGTTACTGAGTATCCGAAACCGACCAGGTGCCAATTAGTGCACTAATGCTTGATCGCAAGAATGATTAGTATTAATCATCCGCATAAAGCTTTAATCAGGCATCGATAGCCAGGAGAAGTCACGGACAGCTTCAGCTTGGTAACCTGTAGCAGAGGCCTCCGGTGACCAAGATGAACTCCAACTAACGACTACTGGGGGCAACTCGGAAAATGGCAAAGTGAAGGCGTTTCGCACTCGGGAGAGGAATTTAGCTAGCGATTAAACCTGGCTACAGGCGCTGTAGTGTTCCCGTCCGCTGGCTAATCCAGCCTTTGTTCATAAATAAATGGAAACACACTTCTCAGCCCCTTAACAACACTGCTTTACTCTCCCCAGTAAGACTTTTTTCAGTTCATTAGAAATCTGGGCCAACCTTCTCCTCTTCATTTGCACAGGAGATTTGGGAGAGTGTGTAGAGGGGAGATGTTTAAAGGAACAGCTCAGCAAAAAACTGAATTTACTCAATTTTCCTCTTACTCCAATTTTTCATGCAGACAAAATATCAGAACAGCTTTTAACAGTAACACCAACCTTATTTTTATTACTTTGTTTTTATTTTTAGGCTTATTACTGATGATTTAGGCATTCGGTTTGCATGATGCAAATTGGTGCACATATGCTCACATTTGTTAGCCACATCAGTCTTGTTGCTCCAAGACCAGAGAAGCATATATGTCTTGGCTGCTTGATAATTCAATCATTCATTCATTCATTCACTCATTATCTGAGCTGCTCATCCTCACCAGGGTTGCTTAGGTGCTGGGGTCTATCTGCCACTGACAGGGCTGATGACATTTGAGTAAACTGACTTTTTTTGCTGAACGATTCCTTTACTACACAACTGATGGAGGCTGTGGAGCTGGTAGAGATGCAGAGCTGGATGCTGTGCTGTTCACCAGGGACGCTGCCTCCTCAAAGACCCAAATCCACCCACGCTAGGTCCCTCTAAAGAGAACAGAAGTGTCAGGGAAGAGAGGGGAAAAAGGGGCCCGGGCTTTCTCAATTCATTAGCCTGTTTCACTTCTGCCATCCAGCACTCTTTTGTGTGCGGAACTGCTATCTGGGAGATAGCGGGGCAAGACCTGACCAACCTGAAAGGAGCTTCAAGCCAGAAGACACTTTTCAATCCACCACTTTCTGTTGTTTTGTGTTTTCGGACAAAAAGCAGTGAAGCACAGTCGAAGAACAAAAAACACTGTGAATTCAGGTGATGTGGGCCGATAAGATACTAGTCTAGGGAACAGAAACACTGTTATAGGGAATGGCCCCCTAATCATTATGTTCTACAGTGCAGCCCTATATAGAACACTGTTATGTAACTGTAGTAGGCTCCTGGTGAATTTATCCTGTGGAAAGAATTTAATCCAACATTTGCATGGAACAAGCCTAAATATGACACCTCTACAGTTTTGCACAATTTACACAATGCACAATTAGCATTTGCTCAGAATTACCAGAGGCAGAATTCTGAGCACTGTTGCAGACATTTTAGTACCTTTTCAGTAGTTTTGTTCTTATTTGACTATTTATAACTTTAATCCAAGTCATGTGCAGAAGATTCTGTGGAATCCATGATTGTGACCCTTCAAACCTCTTAGGGTGTTGTGCCTAAACTCACCAGCCATGGGCTCATCTAAGCAGCCGCATGAGGATCTGAAACAAAAGGTCATGACTCTTATGTAGAAAGAGAGCAGTCTATTTTTTTCACTGTCCAGAATGTTATAAAGAAATGGATGTTTAGGGAAACTGTTGATCTGGAAGACCAGGAAAAAAGTTCTGAAAAAGAACTGCTGGTCAGGCATGCAAAGCAAAACCCCCACATCAATGCCAAATATCTACGGGAAGATTTGGCTGAACTGGCGCCCTGAGCAGTGTTGCACAAACATCTACATGGAAGGGTCACCTTAAGGTATTTTGAAATCCAGAGCTCTGGTATGGTGAAACAAAAACTAACTTTGACTCTACACACACTAAAGGGGTGTAGAGGAGCAGTTCAATAAAAGAACACCTTGCAAGTGATTAATTATATGATGGCGCATCTATTATGCTTCCCCGTTGTGTAGTGGAAAACAATATTTAGTGGAGACAGAGAAAGAAAGGACTAAATATGAACAACTGCTGGAACTTAACTTTCCATTTAGTGAAGAGGCTGGATATTATAACAAGTTGGTGGTCCAAAACATACATTAAAAACAATCCTGAAATGCATCAAGAAAGTGGATCAATTGAAAGGGCCCTCCACAGGACCACTGCTGACCAGATATTACTACTTTTATTGTTATTGTGGACCATCCACAGCACAGCAGTGACACTGACAAGGTAGCGGCATGGCAGTGAGTGTGGCACTGGTACAAGTATATCAGGCACAGTGGCATCAAAGTAGTTTAAGGGGCCTCTAATTGGAGCCCCAAGTCTCTGAACTGATACCCAGACACTGCCAGGCTTCAGAGGGCATGATTGCACCTTGAAGCTGGCTGCTTGACAGAAAGAGAGGCTAAGAGCAGTGGCCGTCCCTCGAACACACCTAGCAATGCAGGCCTCTATCGATCTTGTTTTCTCTCCACACTTCGTTATGCTGCACCAGAAATATTGGCTTTCTGTCTGCGGCCAGATCCGTGTCGGCAAACGGTTTGATTCAAGGGCCAAACATGGTGCAAGTCTTGTCCTGCTTTCAGCATGGCTTCAAAACACAGGACTATTAGTGTTGGTCTCAAAGGCCACTGTGCTGTCGGCTGTCGAGCTCTAGGTTTATTATTCAGTTCTTTACTTTACAGCATACTCCCCAGTTTATTACTATAGTTACTATATACAGTAATGTTGACACCTTTCTCTGTGCATTGAAAACAGCTCAATTCTTGCTGACTCCAAAACCTTTGCAAAGGCATACCGATCCAGGGTCGATCCCAGGCATGGACTGAGGATCGCATTTACACCTCGGTCATAGAGGTGCCAATACTGGACATTACACCCCACCTGGGGCAGTGAATCACAAAAGCTAACAAAACAAGATGAATGTGTGCATTATATATA
>JBBIGA010118003.1:0-10101 GCA_037576975.1 Alestes dentex | reverse complement strand
ATGTACTATATTTTATATACTTTAGAATAGTATAGTGAAGTATACTTGACTTATACTGATAAGTATAAAGAAAGTATGTAAAGTATACTTTTGTAACCTTAAAATGACCTTTTAAAGTATACTTTTACAAACTTAAAAATGTTCCAATTTAGTCCGAAGAAGTATTAAATTAGTATACTTTCGAGTACACTACAAGTACATGGTCTGTATTCCTGCCATATTTATACTCAAGCATACTTAATAAAATTAACTTCAGGTATACTACTTTTGCTAGGTTTGTCATAATCTGTAGAAGAGAAAATAAAACCGGTCTCCAAATTACTTGCACTTGCATGGACACCAATCTAAGAAGTATCGGTATCGGTACTCGGTATCGGCAATTACACAAATAAAAATACTTGTACTCGTATCGGTTTGTAAAAAAGTGGTATTGTTGCATCCCTAGTTTTTATTGTTTTTAAAAGAAGGTTTATATGACATAGGTGTTGTCATGTGCATGGGTCAGGTGACCCGAACTACGTCACTCACATAGATCAGGTGATTCGTGCTAGGTGTGGTAAGTAATCTTTAGAGAGTATTTAAGGTGCGGTTAGATACTTGGTCTACCCGGTGGGTTTTCTTGTTGCTAGTACAGTAGCGTACTTAGAACAACTAGAGAGAATCACCTACCCACTCGTCAGGCTCCGCATTTGTATTTACACTTCTCACAATGCACTTAGTCTGTTATCATTGCTTGCCATGCCGATTCTGTCTGGAAGTCATAACAGAATCACTGAGCCTAGACACATAGAGCCAACGGAGCTCACAGCACTTGTGAACACAATTAATTGGCAGGCTGTGTGGAGGTTAAATCCCTCTGTCAGGTCCTTCAGGAACAGGCTGCACAGTGCCGTGTTCACCATGTGCCGATTGTGTCCCTTTGATCCATGTCACCTTCTCCCTCATCCGTTCTGGTGTTACCAGAACCCTTTGTGTCACTTTCTGACAAATGGAATGGAATAAAGCCCATGAGTCTGACAAAGCTAAAAGGGTTCCTTGGATTCAACAATTCCTATCAGCGATTTATCCGGGGGTTCAGTTTAGCTGCAGCTCCCCTCACCTACTTCATGAAACCTACTCATCATCCATTTCATACGACCGCTACTGCCGAGGACGACCGCTACTGCCGAGAACGACCGCTACTGCTGAGGACTTCTTTGTGGAGGTAGACGCATTGGATGTGGGCGCAGATGAGGCCCAGACCCAAAACTCCATGAGTGTTGCTTCTTCTCCAGAAAATTCACTCCCACTCAGCAGCATTACGGAGTAGGGGACCATGAACTGCTGGTCATCAAGTGGGCTCTGGAGGAGTGGTATCACTGGGCCTTCCAGGTATGGACGGACCACCAAAACTTGCTCACAATTCAACAGGTAAAACAGTTGAATCCAAGGCAAGCTAGTTAGTTTAAACATTTTAACTTTCATTTATCATACTCTGCCAGGACCAAAAACATCAAAGCCGATGCTCTCACATGGCAGTATGGCAAGGAAAAACCCTTTGATAGACCCCAAACTGTTGTTGCTACTGGAGAAGATCCTGACTCCTCTCAGCTGGGAGCTACAAACTCAGATTCAGGAGGCACTCGCCACCAATTTGTTTCAGTTAACACCCCACAAGGAGGACTGTACGTCCCTTTGGTTTGCCGATATTTGCCCAGTATGCACACAATTCAAAAGCAGCACTCAGCCTTCCACTGGTGACCTCCAACCCCTACCGGTGTCTCAACATCCCTAGACACATACCACTGTGTTACCAGGTTACCCATTTCCAAGGGAAAAGACACCACTTTGACCATTATCAATAGGTTTTTCAAGGCCATGGTTGTCCTGTCCGGTCTCCCTTCCACCAAAACCATGACCGAATTCCTGCTACACCATGTGGTACACCTTCATGGTTTCCCCCAGGACATTGTCACCGACTGGGGACAACTGTTTGTGGCACAATTTTGGAAGGCATTCTGCCCGCTGATTATCTCTGGATAAGAGCATCTGCTAAATGCTGTAAATGTAAATTACCAGCCTCTCCTCTGGGTATCACCTTCAAACCAACAGTCAGGCAGAAAGGGCCTACCAGCAACTTGGACAGTTCCTCTGATGCTTTGCATCAGATCATGAATGCTCCTGGCCTCGCTATCTCCTGTGGGCCGAACTCTCCCATAACCTCCAACCATTGGTCTCAGTCCCACCAGGAACCTGAGTCCCACCAGTCACCTCCCTCTTCTTTCCGTGTCCCTCCAGTCCTCCACACCTCCTGGCTCAAACCTGTTGTCTATTCCCCGATGTATCCGCTGACTCCTGCCCTTCCCCATCCTCGCATCATCAATGGTGACCCGGTGTATGCTGTCAGGTGGATCCTGAAATCACATCGGATGGGTCTGGTGCCATCTGGTGCCGTCCTTGGGGGGTGGATCCTGTTATGTGCACAGGTCAGATGGCCCAAACTATGTTACATGTGTAAGTCCGCAGACTTGAACTACGTCAATCCCATGGATCATGTGACTCATACTAGGTGCAGGAAGTCATCTTTAGAGAGTATTTAAGGTGTGGTTAGACGCACCTCAGTCATTGAGTTCCATGTATTGCTACCAACTCTCCTTCAGCCTTCTTCTCCGGTACTGTGAAGGGTTATTATTGTGTCCTTACTCTCCGATCTGTGTGTGTTTTAGAATGTGGGAAACTGGTGGGTTTTCTTCTTACTAATACAGTAGCATTCTTAGAACAATTAGTGAGATTCACATACCCACTCATCTCTGTGTTTGGGTTTATACTTCTCCCAACGCGCAGTTTGCACAATGCTAATTGTGCAGTTTGCACAACGCTAATTGGTGGGGTGTAGGACCTCTATTGCTTGTGAGCTACATTACAGCAATTCTAGTGTAAAACTAAAGCAAACCTCAGACACCAAACATGTCGGACTATATTTGGGGTAAGGGAGGACACTACATGTGATTTTATTGCTTTAATGCAATTTTAATGCACCTTCATGACCCCTGGGCTCTGTTTAAAATGGTGTCCAGATAGAAAGCGGATTCAACTCAATTGACATGTTTAAAGATCACAAAGATCTTACCAGATATTTCCTCAAAGAGTATTGGGAACTTTATGTCCCCCAGAATTGGAACCACCACTAAAGAGGGAGAGAGATAAAATAAAGTGTGAGATTAGAATAACCAAATGATCATTCAGCCACAGTTACTTTTATACTGGTAATTTAATTCTAAACCTCTTCCTTCCTTGTCTGGACTTACATCTCATAAATATTATAAAAATATAAAAGAGATTAGGCTATTTCACAAGTCTTGGGATGATGGAAATTTCAATGCTACCACGACACACTGGAGACAAATTTCGCTCCAGTCCAGTCAAAAAGAGCTTTGGAACTGAAAAAGAGCCCTGGACTAATTGGTGCACTTGCATGCCTGGAGTCCCCATTTGCATGTGCAGTCAAGGATGCTTCAACTCAAGCCTCAATACTATTTTGGCATTCAAAAGGGTCTGTACATGCCCTTTCGTGGGCCTTCAGTAAGAGCTGCATTGACTCCACAACAGCCTTAGGGATGCAGTACAGTAATCCCCTGCTTTTCGCGGGGTTACGTTCCAAGAGCACCCGCGTATAGTGAAAAACGATGATGTGTTTTGGTAAAAAAAAAAAAAAAAAAAAAGGCTAAACATGCTTATTTTTATAGTGTAAACCCTAAATATGCCCCAAATATGTACTGTAATTCATGCACGGGCATTTTTATTTTGGTATGCGCTGTCGTTTTCTTTGGTATAAACAGGTAAATACAATAATAAATTTGTGTAATTGTTAGTAATGAAAATACAGTGAAAGTAGGGGTAATCACCACTCATTTTTACATCAATAATTTACTGTTCATCAGCTGCGCGTCTTATTAAAGCAGACATTGGACGGCGACTGAGCTCAACAGCCTCTTTTAATTTAATTTACAGTAATAAAGCTACTGGGCTTTAAGAAAAACAAAACGAAAAACAAGAGAAACACTCAAGATGAGTCAGTGGTGGACTGGCGATCTGTGCGTTCTGGAAAAGAATGGCTGTCCAATGCACGGCGGCTGTCAGCCTGTCTTTCTCGGCCGAGACGCAGACCTCTGTGCAGCTGGTGAAGAAAGTCCAGGCTGAGTACAGCATATTTAACCTCCCAAAAGCGTTTTCTTTGTGTTCTCACGACAGTACAAAAAATTTATACAATTATATTTTATATGTAAATGTAGCGGAATTTATGTTAATATTTATGTTACAAAATTAGTAACTTTTTCTTAATAATTTAGAAGTAAAAAAAACATTGCCACGAAAAAAGCAACAAAAAAAAAAACCACGGAGAATATTTGCAGGTTCCGCGTTATTGTGGAGATTTCCGCGTAAAACTATCAGTTAGGTTCTCATAAAAAATCCGCATGTGACTGAATCCGTGACTCCTGATCCGCGTAAAACTGGGGGGTTACTGTATACCTGCAGTTATTCCTGCAGTTCATAGATGTCTGTAAAGGTAAAGGCTGAAACATCCCCTGAATACTTCACAACAAGATCAACAAAGAACATAATTACAGATGAGTATGCCACATTAGTGTTCATGTAGAGAAGAAGCAGAGTTAGGAAATGGCTGTTGTCATGGTTTGTTCCTATGACATCTCTGCGGCAACATTCATAAAGTGTTTGAACTAACTGATGGCAATCTCTAGAATGTCTTGGTTGTAAAACCTGTTCACCATCAGATAAAAATCTTCCTTTGTTTCATTTTCACATTACTGTACAAAGCCCCACAGGTTACAACAGATAGGATCATTTTAGATTTGCAGGTGCATTCATGCAAATATGTAATAGTCAAATCTTTTACCAAAGAACAAAAGCAGAAGGGCAGTCTGAGTGTTACACATCTTGAGGGTCATCTTACAGTCAACTTGAAAAGAAAAACAGAGTGACATGCCATTTTTCATTCTCTCCCATTATATTCTCGTTTAATCATATTTATATGTATGTTCAGTCATGAACCATAGTATTGAGCCATTCTTCAATCTTTCATTATATATCCTCATTTATACTTATTCTGTAAATCATAGGTTATGAAAGAGCTATCACAAAAAAGAGGGTGAAGTAGAATGTAACTGGGGTGGTGTAATAATTATCAGAAGACTGAGAGAAACATGTAACCTTCAACAGGTAGCATTATGTAGCCAACAATGAATAAATGTCTAAATTACTGTACAAAACACACACAAACAGAGAGAGAGAGAGAGACACACATACCTTTGTAAAACTGACCAGAGCACCCTCTGCTAGCATACGAGCCAGTGGACCTGTACACACTTCCACCTTGTTTGAGCCTTTGTGTTATTGGTGACAGTTATAGTCAGTGGGTGTGTCTTCAGTGGCAGTTTCACTGAAAGGATCAGTAAACAAAACCAGCAGAGGATATTTATGCACTATTTATTTATTTTAGGATATGTATTTATTTTAAATGCTATTCTGTGCATTACTCCTTGTGTTATTCCTATCATTTATTTGTTTTTGTTTGTTGGTTCCAACCTACTTTATCAAATTATCCATTGTATATATTTATATACAGTAACCCCCTGCTTTTACGCGGATCAGCAGTTGCGGATTCAGTCTAACGTGCGGAATTTTTCTGAGAACCTAACTGATAATTGTACATGGAAATCCCCACAATAACGCGGAACCTGCAAATATCGGACGCATTTTTTTTGCTTTTTTCGTGGCAATATATATTTTTTATGCATTTTAGTTCTTAATTCTTAAGAAAAATATAATTTACTAATTTTGTAACATAAATAGTAACCCAAATATAAATTCAGCTAAATTTCCAGTTATTGGCTGCTGCCCTCCTGTTCTTCTGTTTTCATTCTTCTGAAAGCCCTAAGATGCTTCAGTTTCAGATTCAGTCATTTTTTCTTAGAACCGAATTAATAATTGCTGGTAGAACCTCCAGCAAATTCATGGAAACTGCAGATATACTCCACATTTTTTTTTTGCTTTTTTCGTGGCAATATATAATTCCTCATACATTTTAGTGCTAAATTATTAAGAAAAAATAATTTACTAATTTAACATAAATATAAACATAAATTCAGCTACATTTCTTTATAAAAAATAACTTTACATGTTTTAGTACTGTAGAGAGAAACACGAAGAAAGCGCGTCTTGAGATGGTGAAATGTCGCTGTGTTCAGAGGTGGGAGGTTTGAAAGTAGCCAGTCCGAGTATGCTATTTATTTCTCCTTGCTGCTGACTGGCTGCTGCCCTTTGACGCATCCCATGCTGTACTCAAAGGCGGGCGGTGTCAAAGTAGCCATTATTTTTTTCTCCTTGCTGCTGATTGGCTGCTGCCGTTTGAAGCATCTGTGGCAGCTGCAGACCAGAATTTCCCCCGTAAAGCGTCTCAAGTGTTTCTCTTTTTTATCGTTTTAAACAAGATGGCGGCGCACACGGATGCAGCAGCTTTGCTCTCCTCTAAATGGTTTTTTATTTTTGTTTTTTCTGTCCTGTCTGGCACATAGTCAATGAGCATTTTGACATATAAACAGCAAGACTTGCTGATGATTGGGTCGTAGCTTGCAGAATTGGACTTGGCTAAAAGTTCGCATTTCGAACATCTTCCGCCAGAGATCGCTTGCCCAGCGGGATGTCCATGGATCACCATGCCGGCCAGAAGACGCAAAACAAGAGCTTGTAATCGACTTCCGGAGGAAGAGGGAGGAACCTGCCCCTCTTTACATCAAAGGAGACATTGTGGAGAGGGTTAGTGACTGTAGGTACAGTAGTTTATTGGGCTTTATCCAGTGTAGAGAAATACAGTATTACAATAGTACAGTACAGTGAAATACTGTATTACAGTATGACAGCATAGTGAAATACTGGAATTCAGTATTACAGTATAGTAAAATACTGTAATCATTAGACACCTTCACCTGAGAGACCCAGTCAGGGTTGATCAGTCCCCAGCTTGTGTCAAGCAGCACATGTAGGTGAAAATTTTGGGTTTGTAGAAATTAAATGAAGCAGACTTCTGAGTTCAGAAATTTACAGCGTTTATTGAACAAGAGATCAACAACGCCGGACCGGTTCTGCCGAAAAAGGCCCCGGCCGACGTCAATCATACATGTCTTATACTATCTGTGGCTAACAGCCCACTGATTTCACTTGCAATTAAGGGCTGTCTTATACTATCTGTGGCTAACAGCCCAAGTGAGTACACTTGCAATTAAGGGCTGCAGACATGAAAGTGCACCACTGAGGAACCCTTGAAAAAGGCACCATCCCCACACACTGCTCCCCAGGCTGCCCATTAAATGCAGAGAAAGAAAACGAGAAAGCAAAGTGACTGAAGAATCATGTGGTTTTTCTAACCTCATTATCTCTCTCCATTTTCAGTGGTGGTTCCTGTTCTTGGTGCAATAAAGTTCCAGAAAGACGATGGGGGAACATTTGGTAAGATCTTTGTGATCTGTAGACATGTCAACTGAGTTGCTGGTTTTCTATCTGCGCCACATTTCATACAGAGCCCAGGGGTCATGATGTTGTTTTATTCATTCAAGCGATTAAATCAAATGAACAGTTTCCTCCCTTACTTCCTCCCTGTAATAGGTTTGCTTCTTTAGTTTTGCACTTGAAGTGTTGTAATGTAGTTCACAGGCAATGGATGTCCTACACCCCACCAATTAGCAGCCATCGTGAAGCCTGAATTTCCTTCTTTACAGTAAACAGTGTGTCGTACAGTGTGAGAAACAACATTAGCAAGTCTATTAAAAATTACTCAACAATTCTTCACAGTTTTAGGCGCGTGTGTGATGACTAAGGCACATAGTTTGCATAAAACAAAGTATGGCTATAAGGAAAACCACAATGGGTCCCAAATGGCCCTGTCATCAGGAGATTGCAAGTTATCATTGCCATCTTGCCACAGGAGTCCGAGCAAGCACAAATGCTCTCACGCTCTCTGGGCCCTTTATGTGCATGAGCTCTGTTCTGCCTCACTGAAACTGCCTCACTGAAACTGCCTCACTTTTTCCTCGTTATTACTTCAGCTTAAATGGTCTGGGTTAATAACTGCTGTAGGCTAAATCAGCAGATAAACCCAAATATATACATTTTCTGTGACATCACAAATCCACTTAATTCAATACTTAATGCTGTTGTGTTATATAAAGATATATAAAGTATCTCGTTGTGTTGAAATCAGAAAAAATATTAAAGGCGTTCTCATTCCAGCAGGGGATTTAGCTCTGACCTGCCCCTTAGTGGACATTAGCCTTTTCATTTTCATTTTAAAAACAACATTTTGCTAATGTTTATTCATGTGTGCTTCAGAATACATGAGGTGTTTCCTGAGGCCCCCCAGTTTTACGTGGATCAGGAGTCGCGAATCCAGTCTTTGCAAATATTCTCCGCAATTTTTTTTTTTTTTTGCTTTTTTCACAGCAATATGGGTTTTTTTTTTTTTTTTTTACACATTTTACTTCTAAATTATTAAGACAAAATTTTCTAATTTTGTAACATAAATATGAACATAAATTCAGCTACATTTCCATATAAAACGGCGCAAGGTTTTTTAAAGACGGAAAGCCATTCTTTTCCAGAATGCACAGAATGCCAGTCCGCCCCATTTGTTCTTCTTAAAGCCCAGTAGTTTTGATACTGTGAATTAAATTAAAAGAGGCTGTTGAGCTCAGTCGCCGTCCAATGTCTGCTTTAACCGGCGGGTCTCTACAATACAGTCCTCCTGAAGAACCCTGAATAAGACGTGCCAGTTATGAACAGTAAATTATTGAGGTCAAAATTATTGGTGATTACCCCTACATTTTACTGTATTTTTATTACTAAAAATTACACTAATTTATTACTGTATTTACCTGTTTATACCAAAGAAAACGACAGAGCATACCAAAGAAAATGCTGTGCGTGAATTACAGTACAGTCTGTATGGGCTTACCTTATATTTTCGTTAAGGGTAATGTATTAAACTGAGTTTAAAATGAAATTAAAATGTTTTGGGAGTATATTTGGGGCATATTTGGGGTTTATACTATAAAAATAGGAACTTTAGGCTTTTTTTTTTTTTTCACCAAAACACAACAACACAGTTGTGAGGGATTACTGTATTTGGTAAATTAAAGCTCAGATATTAATTTTTGTTAGGAAATAAACAACAGTTTATCTGACTGTTGTACTGTTGGTTTTTTTTTTCCTTAAAAGGTTCTACTCCAGCTTTGCTAACCCAGACAAAAGGTGGGTATGTTTTGAATTTTCCACAAGGAAGTATGCAACAATTTAAAGCTGGTTTTATGTGGTGACACTCTCATGCAACTTTAGTGCTTGAAACCTAAATGAAACTAAACTGCACTTGGGTTGTATAACTCACTTGAAACTTTTGACATACAGTACTGTGCAAAAGAAAATTACACTTAAAAGCTGTTTACTGCTGAGCAGTGGTGTTAAGTTAGTGTTAAAACACTAACATTACAACCAATACAAACAAGATCAATACAGTAAATGGTGGTTCTGTGTATGGCAAAGTGTTTCTAGACCTCTTTCCTCGTGGAAGCCCAGTTTTACCAAACCAGATATTTGATTAGCTCCATCAAATACCTGTTTTTTCTCTTTTTACTTCAGTAGATTAAAAGAGGTACGTTTGCTTATGGAATTGTATTAATTCACCTAATGACTGGAGGCACTGGGCCTGGAACCAAACCTGTGTTCTAACCAGCTCACAAAATATTGACTACTTTTTAGAAAAGAAGAAATCTTGATACTTTTTACTGCTTTCTTGTTTGTTTGCATTTATTCTAATATTCAGCTGTGTTTTTCGACGCTGAGGTTAGCTCCTTATGCGCAGCTCCTTATTTGAAATTTTCGTTCCACCTCAAATACTGCGATCCAGGTTGCAATATCGCTATTTCGCCTGTGGGGGGAGGAAACCTTACTAAGGTTTACATTCAGAATAATGTTGTAAATGGACTGTTTCAGAAATGCATGTAGAGAAATAAAAACATTTTTAATCTTTACATGGCAGTGATCTCTTTCCACTCA
>JBBIGA010118002.1:0-10104 GCA_037576975.1 Alestes dentex | reverse complement strand
CTTAAAATGGTGTTACTACAGACTATAAAATATTGAAAACCAATCAGTTACATTTGTTTTAAGAATATATTTGTGTAAAACATTACTACTACTTCTTAATACTACTAAATATGTGACATATATACACACTTCTTGCACTACTATTTAATTTTGTATTTTTTTTATGACCTTTTTTCTGTGTTGAGAGGCTTGGTGGTGAAAAATATGAGCAGCAGTGAAGCCGTTCAGGACCTGAACAGACACACTTAAGCCAGATTAAACCCAGAGAGGAGAATCAGAGCCGAAAAGGTGACTTTACTCACTGCAGCAGTAAAAGTGTGAACGTCCAAAACGCTGAGTGTGTCAAAATGTGTGTGAAGAGCCGCTGGGCTCCACGCTGTCAAGAGTGGAGTGTTTGGTCGGAGTTCAGTGGTTTTAACTGTAAAGCCTGGATTTTCCCCGTCAGTCTGAGCGTCTGTGTGAGAATGTGTGTTTAAGTGCGCACAGAGGCTGATGAGATCAGTGTGTTTGTTACACTTTCAGTTTAATCTCGACCTCCTGCTCCTGCACCTTCTGCTCGACTATCTCACCCTCAACACTGACCTGAGAAAACTCTACGCCAAACATCACCAAACACTACGCACCACCAAAAAAACAACAAATACTGAACACGACACGAATCATCAAATAACACCACACATCAATAAAACACTGCCACACACTAAAACCACAAATAATCACCAAACACCATCAAACCTCACCAAACCCTAAACACCACCACACACACCACCAAATACTAAACACTGCCAAACCATCAAATGCCACCAAACAGCAGCTACTACATTTCCTCAGTAAATGTTAATACAAATATGTTTTGTATAACACATTTAAAATAATCCTCATTCTGTATCATTTGTCCACATGCATTATATGAGCATTAGACAGCACTGCAAAGAATTATAAACTAAACAATAGACGGTCCGGTTGTGTACTACAGCTTGCCAGAATGACCAGGTGGATCATATGAACATCATCATAATCAGAACCGGAAAACTTTATTGATCCCAATTATAGATTATTATAAGCTTTATAAACAAAAGGTATATTAGTCCTGCAGTGTATTACAGTTGGTGAGAACAACTGTAGGGATTATAGAGTGCTTTATTTTCAGTAAATGACACATTGAATTGCTCTATAATGGATGTTATTGATGACTAATCAACTAATTACTCAGGATATTGTGCTAAATCACTGTTTTGGGAGCATCAGAACATACGAACACAGCAGGCTGTGCGTTCATGCTGGGAGATTTTCCACAGTGTGTGTCTGTTCATTTACCCCGTTGCCCCCATCAGAGGCAGCAGTAGCCAGACCCACCTATTGTTCCTTTCTGCCCCTCCCCCAGTGTTAACCAGCACAACGTCCAGCTGCTCTGCGACAGCGTGAAACACACACACACACACACACACGCGCGCGCACACGCGCACACACACACACGCGCGCACCCCTCCACACCCCCAACCAACAAAAGTTTGGGGACACTCATTTTCTGAGCTGGGCATGTTGAGTGTGTGATGATAGTGCTGCTTGTGTGTGCATTCAGACAGGTGAGGAGAAACCAGGCCTTGTACATTTGAGCTCATGATGAACCCCGACGACCTGTAGACCAAACCGTGACCTCTGTGTACCAAACAATTCAGTCAATCACAGTTTGATTCATCATTCAATTCAATCACCATATTTTCAACACAGTGAGACTACAGACTCCTGCAGATTCCTAGACTCTTACAAAGACCTACAGACTCCCTACAGAGGCCTAGACCTCATACAGAGACCTAGACCTCATACAGACCTACAGACTCCTTTCAGACCCCCAACAGATTCTGACAGATCTAGTACAGACACCTACAGACCTCTACAGAGACCACCAGACCCCTCCAGAGACCTACAAACTCCCTACAGACCTCTACCAACCCCCAAGACTCCCTACAGAGACCTACAGACCTCCAAAAGACTCCATACAGAGACCTACAGACTCCCTACAGAACCCCACGGCTAGAGTACAGACCTCCTAAAGACCAAGTACAGATTCCTACACATCTCTGCAGACCTCCAGACACCTACAGACCTCTACAGACTCCCTAGAGACCTCCCACAGACCTACAGACTCCCTACAGAACCCTACAAAACTAGTACAGATGCCTACAGACCCCTTTAACTCTTATTGTATATCTTTATTTCCTTTTATTGCATTGAGCATGTTTAGGACAAAAGAATTTCCCTCAGGATAAATAAAGTTCTTTCTTATTTTCTTATCTTATCTTACAGACAAAATGCATCTTTCCCTAGCTACTGTTGCCAGGTTGGACAAACTTTACGAGACACTGTTAAAAATCACGTTCAACCAAGCAAGAACCTGTAGAGATGTTTTTTCATAAACTCTACAGGAAGAGGAATTTTGGGCTTCCTGCAAACACACATCTAAACAATACCATTACACTTTATGATCACAGCTTTATGCAGTGATAATTTAAATGATACAAAATAAACAGTTAACACCTTTATGCAGTTATAATCTCAACAGTAATAATGTATGTAACCTCGGATCGGCGACCAGAGACCCGGCAACCTCAGCCCACCAGACTCAGCCCGGCGTCCAGAGACCCGGCGACCTCAGCCCAGCATCCTCCACCCTCCGACCCCAACCCGGCGACTTCAGCTTGGTGTCCAGAGACCTAGCAACCTCCACCCGGTGTCCTTGGCCCAGCGTCCACAACCTGGTGTTCAGAGACCTTGTGACCTCGGATCGGCGACCAGAGACCCAGCTACCTCGGCCCACCAGACTCAGCCCAGCGTCCAGAGAGCCGGCGACCTCAACCTGGTGCTTCAGCCCATCAACCTCAACCCAGAGTCCGCAAACTTCAGCCTGGTGACATCGGCCCGGCATCCAGAGACCGAGCAGACTCAACCTGGTCTCCATAGACCCTGCAACCTTGTACCGGTGTCCAGATACCCGGCAATCTCAGCCCACTGACCTCAGTCTGGCATCCTGAGGCCAGGCGACCTTGGCCTGGCGCCCACAGACCCAGCAATCTCAGCCCGGCGTCCAGAGAACCAGCTACCTCAGTTCAATGACCTCAACCCAGCGTCCTTGACGTTGCCGACTTCAGCCCGGCACCCAGATACCTCAGCCCACCAACTTTGACCTGGTGTCCAGAGACCTGGTGACCTCGGATCGGCATCCAGAGACCCGGCGACTTCAACTCAGTATCCAGAGACCTGGTTTACTGTGTTTATTATTCTGAGCTTCTGAGAAAGAACTTCCGCACATCCAGAACTGGACACAGTCGCAAAACACCTGAAACAGAACCTCTGACCCCAGGGTCGTACAGGCTCCAAGGCCTCAGGTCAGGCAAAAACAGAAGGTGCGAGGAATGCTTGTTTGTGTTTATGGGCTCATTTAATAAGGTAATAATGAAGATAATCAACGTACTTAACATAACATTCAGTAGGCAAAGGTTACAGAGAGGTCGGTTTCCGTCCAAGACCACTCAAATATAAACACCCTAAAAAAAAACAAGGCATTTTTACAGTGAATTCCTGAGCTTTAAGAAAACATTACGGCACACATAGTGGTTATACTCACGATTTTAGCAGTAATTTACGAATAAATAAATATAGGAATAAATGAATAAATAAATGTTATTGCTGTATTTTGGGTGTAAGAGGAGCCATTCTGTCCCACTGTTGTCTCCATTTTGTTGTGTGTGTGTGTGTGTGTGTGTGTGTGTGTGTGTGAGAGAGAGAGAGAGAGTGTGTGTAGTCTCTCGCGGGGAGGAAACAGGCCGAGCGCGAGGACAGCGGGGGTGTTTTGAGTAGCGCGAGGAAGCAGATATGATGTTTGTGTATGTGTATGTGTGTGTGTGTGTGTGTGTGTGTGTGTGTGTGTGTGTGTGTGTGTGTGACCTGCTCGCCCGTGTCTGAGTCGTAGTCTTCATCGTCGGCACTCAGAGACATCGCCATGTCCGTTCACGCGCCTGTCATACCCGTTACTCCGTTTTTCTCCTTTCTCTCCGTCCGTCTCGCGCCCTCTCTCTTCTCTTCTCTTATCCTTTCTCTCTCTTTTTCTTTCTCTCTCTTTCTCTCTATCCTTCTCTTTCTCTTCTCCTCGCAGTCTCGTGCTCTCTCGCGCAAACAGCCAGCACACACACTAGCCTGCTGTCCTTGACGCGCTGGCCGTTCGGCCAATCAGAGAGCGCCGTGGGCGGGCACTTCAAAGCGAGGGGCGGGGCCTGAGGAGACCTTGATCAGAGAGCCGAGCTGATACAATCTCATCTCTTCTCTTCAGTCTTCATCTCTTCTCTTCTCTTGTCTTCTACTATTCTCATATCTCGTCTTCTCTTCTTTTATCATGTCTTTCTTCTCTCCTCTTCAGTCTTCATCTCTTTTCTTCTCACGATATGTCTTCTCTTTTCTTCAGTCTTCACCTCTGTTCTTCTCTCCTCTTCTGTTCTCTTCAGTCTTTATTCCTTCCATTCTCTTCTGTTCTTTTCTGTTCTCCTCTCCTCTCCTCGCCTCTCGTCTCTTCTCTTCTCTTCAGTCTTCATCTTCAACATGATTTTAGCACTGCTTAAAGTGAAAAATACACAAATCACCATTTACCAGAAATAATTTACCCAACTAAAATAAAAAAACATCAACTCTGTATTTACTAGGATCGCAGAAAAGGAAGATATAATAAATTAAAAAAGTAAGTACTGTGACAGTAACACATCACGCTCCTGTTTTTATATAATCATGTGTGTTGTGTGTTTTATATACACACTTCTAAATTTTTTTGCTATAAGAGCCTACATCACACATATTTTTCATGGTTTAAGTATTTATTTGAATAGAAATATGCCAAAATTACTGAGAAAAACATACATTAATAGAAGTAAAGAACAATTTTGCCTGAACAGTAGTAATATTTGAATGAGCTTTATTCTGATTGGTTGCCTGGTATTGCGCCTCATTAAAGAGGTGGCCCTGTCCGAAACATCTCTTATAACTTCAGTGTGAGTGGCCGGGACTAAACTCCTGCTGGCCAAACAGGCATATATATGTGAATGTGTTGATTTTTGTGACATCACAAAAACTAAACAGCAGCTTTGTTTCCATAAATGGACTCCAGTGAGACTGTGTACGTTCTTCTCTCCTGTTTGAAAATTTCTGAGGGGAGGGGGAGGGGATTCTGTGGAATGTAAACGGCTATAATTTCATGTGTTGTTAAACTGAGTGATTAAAAGGAGTTAAAAGTGAAAATAAGAAAACCCCGAAACACTCCTCGTAATATCACGAGAAGCCGTCTATGAGTGGGCGTGGTCAGACTCTTCTGTGTTTACAATGGAGTTTAATGCTTATGGCTATTAGTATATTAGTGTTTATTGTGTCATTTTTGATGAGCGGCACTGCTGAAGAAGGTCCAGACCAAAGGTGTGTGTGTTTTGGGACAGTAGTGGGTCGGAGTGTGTGTGTTTGGGGACAGCGGAGTTTCGGAGTGTGTGCGGTACCAAAACACACCCTCAGCTCAGAGCACACTGTCGTGTGTGTGGCATTAATCAGGCCCCCCATTTGACTGATAATAGCCAAAGTTTTATAGCCCCATCACCTGGGCCCCTAAGGGCATCACTAAATTAACAGGATTCTAACTTCTAAACATTGATACATTTTAAAATTATGATAATTTTATAGGTCATGACTATAGGTCAACAACAATACAGGGGGTCCTCCAGTTACAACAGTCTCAACATACGATGTTTTGAGTTTACGACGCTCACTCCCACTCGGCTTACACCGTTAGTGTCATACTTACAGACTATGTGGGTGAATTAGTTTGGTTGCGCGTGGCGGAAGAATACGCAGTAATGCAGCGTATGAGTGAGGGAGTTTTCCTTTTCCTTTTTCTGTGCCTTAGTTGTGTTTTTATGAATTTACAACTGTGTTAGGATAGGTGAGTGACTTAGGGTAGGGTGTGTTTTGATTAAAACCAAAATTCGGGTTACAGCACAGTCAAAGGAACTTGAGGACCCCCTGTAACAGTAAAAACAAACAAAGAAACAAAAAAACAGCCTCAACAACAACAGTAAACCAGGAGTTACATCAAGTAGGTTTTATTGTTTATGTCAGCTATATACACACAGTACACAGTGAAACAAACTAACGTGCCTCCAGGACCATGGTGCAACACGTGCAGACAGGACAGAAGGGTGCAAGAAAAACACAAGAGCAACAAAAAAGAGGACAAGATGATATTTAGTACAAAACAAGTTCAAAATAAAATATAACATATATTTCTGATTTACAGTGGATGGCTGATGCCTTCAAACAGCCTTAAAAAGGTCTTTAAAGTTCAGTATTTATTCAGAAACAATCTCCACTTCCACCAGTTTTTCCTTAAACTGGGCCTCTTTCTGTCATTTTTGGTCGTTCTGGAAAATACAGCTCTTATTTAACCCACACACATCTACACACATGCTACAGACAGTCACCCAGGCACTTACAGTCAATTCAGCATCCACGGAGAACCCATCATCCGTAGGTGTGTCTGAGTTCTAGGTGTGTGTGTGTGTGTGTGTGTGTGTGTGTGTGTGTGTGTGTGTGTGTGTGTGGTGTGTGTGTGTGTGTGTGTGTGTGTGTGTGTGTCTCTCCCACTGGGAGCTCTGGTCTCCTCCCGCAGTTTTATAGTAAATTTTGTTTGACCGTCTGTAAAATAACAGCACGTTTCGTATGCAAATAATAAAGCATAATAAATATACCAGGCCTGGTATATCATCTAAGAGTGAAGACTGCACCGTTTGTTCACTTCACTGAATGTGCAGTACTGTGGAAAAAGGGAGAATATTTAACTTTTTTGTAACCTTGAATTTGCATGTTTTTTTAATTCTTGATTAATATTGTACGTATTGCATATAAAATCAATATAAGTGTGTAGCAACGCACTTTTGATAAAACCGACAGTCTGAAAATCTAAAGTTTGAAAAGTTTATACCCGTGGCCTCGTAACGGCAGGACCACAAGAGCCACAATGCCACTGCGTTCGTTCAAGCGCGCCGCTTTGCATTGTGGGTGTGCTGATTTGTAGTTTAAGGTGAAACTCCGGCGGGGCGGCCAGAAGTGAGTTTTAGTTCCAGCCCTCCAGATCCACGGGCGGACGGTTTGTTATGACACGGAGAACCGGAGCGGTCCGGACGGTTTATCAGCCATAATCGAGTGCGCGGTGTTGGCGGAGAGTCCCGGCCCGGTTCTGACCCGCGGGGGCGGTTTTTGGGGGCAGAATGAGTTTGAACGAGCACTCTCTGCAGGCTCTGTCCTGGAGGAAACTCTACCTGAGTCGGGCGAAGCTGAAGGCCACCAGCCGGACCTCCGCGCTGCTGTCCGGGTTCGCCATGGTAAGAGAAGCGCTGCAAGAGAAAAAGTGTGTTTTGGGCGTTTGGGCGCGCGTTATGACTCTTTTTCGGAAGAGTTGCACATACACAACAGCGACGAACGAGGGTCTTATTCGTTCCACCTTAAATGTAGCGGTTACATTCTGGCTTCTTATTGTAACTCTCCGTGCCCTGTTCCGTTCCACCTTAATTACGTGGTTATTGCCTTCTGGCATCTTGTGTAACCAGGTGTCCCTTCCACCTTTAATAGGCAGCGTTACGTTCTGTTCTTATTCAATCTTTTCCACCTTAAATACGCAGCGGTGTTGGATCTCTCCGTTCCACCTTAAATGACGACCTGTTTCATTCTGCCGTCCGTTCCTCCTTAAACCCTCAGCAGGTGCATTGCAGCAGCGGTTAGATCTTGGCCTCTTATTGCAACTTTTCATTTCCACCTTAAATGTGCAGTCGTTGCATTCTGACACCCCGGGGGAATGTAACCGAATGTAACTGCAGCGCATTTAAGGTGGAACTGCGGCCAAAATGTAACAGGGCACCATTTAAGGTGGAGCGGAGAATTCCAGTAAGGAGTCTGAATGTAAATGCGGCTAGTTAAAGGTGGAGCGGAGAGTTCCAGTAAGGAGCATGCCAGTCAGCACCTGTCGTGAGTGTAAACACCAGGCAGCCGTCCAGACACTGCAGTGAATGGAAAACTTCTTTGGTGAATAATAACCTCTGTTTCGCAGCTTCTTGTGGTTTGGCCCACATTCCTGCAGTAACTTCAACCTGTATGGTCTTGCAGCGTCTCCTTCATGAGCCGCAGGATGTTTCCTCGTAAAACCTGATCATTTTAGTGTCCCGAGCCCCTTAACTCCCCATCCTCGGCTCCTCAGGCCCCACTGGCGGCGTATCGGTTCATGTCAGGTTTCCGCTCTTCTCAGAAAGTTCCCCAGGAAACATCCCTCAGCCTGGTTAACGGGGCCTGGAGCTGCAGGACCAACTGCAAGAAGAGCTGTGCTGAACTCAGCCCTCACTAAAGGTCACAGGGGTCACGTGTGAGGGAGGAGGTCTTATTATATTTTCAGAATTGCAGTTACAAAAAATTACAGTAACTGAGTTACAAAGTCAAATCTACAGCTAGGTACAATAACAGAGTAACAAAGTTACATTCACAGTTACAATTACAGAGAGTTACAAAGTTACAATTAGTTACAATTACAAATAGTAATGATTACAGAGAGTTAGTTAAAGTCATAATTACAGTTACACTTGCAAAAAGTTGCAATTACAAAGTTATAATTAAGAATTAGAGCTGTAAAGTGTTACAATTACAGAGAGCTGCAACACGTTACAATTACAGAGTTACAATAGCAACATTATAATCACAAACGGTAACAAGTATAGAGAGGTGCAATGTGTAACAGTTGCAGAGAGTTGTAAAGTGTTACAATAACACAGTTACAAATACAACAATTACAGAGTTGCTAAATGTTCGTTGCAGAGAGCTACAACAGTAGAGTTGTAGGTGTGAAAATGAGGCGTTAGCAGCTGTGCTACAGCAGGTCGGACCTAAACATCCTTCACTTGCAACACCAAAGAATGTCATGATTCTGACCGTGTGTTTCCTTGCAGTTCAGGAAACGAGGAGTGTGAAGAAACTCTGCCCCCACCTACACATCTCTCTCTCTCACACACACACACACACACACACACACACCACCTCACACAGCACACACTCCACATCTCTGTACACCAAAGCACTTTGTTTTATTTCTTTCTTTTTTAATTCAGTCTTCCTCTGGAAGATCATTTTAATGGGTGATAACAGAGATTGGTGGGTTCTCAGAGGTTAGCTTAATGAAATAATATATTGTAATTATGTTGTGATGTAACATTGTAACACTTGTTCCGAAGAGGCCTCTGTCTGTGGAGTGGAAGTTCGCCATTGCTTGTGTTTCCTCTTCGCTCTAATCAAAAACAGATCCATTTACATATCAGTGCATGGAAATGGTCGGGTGCCACCGGTCAAAAGACCGCATTGATTTTAAATGCAGAATTACTGTTTATTAGGTGAAACAGTTTTGGGGAAGCAAAATATACAACATGGCCTATGCAAAAGCTATGGCACATATATATAGGTAGGCCTATGTTCATCCGTTTCTGAAGAAGTGTTGTAATTAACTGTGCTGTGAGTTGCTTTGCCTTGTCGAGGTATTTTTCAGATGCCAGTTTCAGAGTCAAACTCATGCCTCATGTTTTAAATTATGTTTGAGACTGGAGTTCAAAACTCTCCACCGTGGTTTCTCTGATGCATTCTTTGCTTGTTAAGGTGCTTTGTTTGTGTTCTTTCACAACGTAGGCAGAAAGTACAGCATTTCCTGCAGGTCTTTTGACTTGTGGCAAGGCCATATATAACAAGGCTACAGTTAAAGTCACACGGTAACAAAGTGGTTACACCTACTTATGCACCAATTCACCAACGCCTTTAAACGGTTAAAAATTAAAATAATTTGACTTTTGTTGGACCTTGATACATCAGAACACCCAGTAACTCACCTGGAGCTGTGAGGCGCATTTGCATATTGCAGTCCTTTGTGATATTGCAAAAGTTGTTAGAAGACAGTATATCAACAAGCCCTAAATTTTTTATCTGTGTGTGTGTGTGTGTGTGTGTGTGTGTGTGTGTGTGTGTGTGTGTGTGTGTGTGTGTGTGTGTGTG
>JBBIGA010118001.1:0-10105 GCA_037576975.1 Alestes dentex | reverse complement strand
TGCCGCGGCTTAAACTGTTCCCACTCTCAGTCGGACACTTAAATTTACCAGAAAATTCAAGGTATCAGCCTTTGTTTTGTTTCGTTTAATTGTCGTGTTGACTGTTAATGTTACAGAGAACTTTAAATAAAAGTTACTCAGTGTTGCACACCCGTGTTCCTCCGCTGCGTCTGTGTGACGTCACCAAACGACTAGTCGACTCGATTTCGACTTTGCTGACCGACTAGTCGACTTGAAAAAATCTGGAGTCGTTAATGCCCTAGTCTTTACTTTGACCATTTCTTAGCAATGGTCTTTACTTTGTAAGACTGCAGAACCAAGAGAGCACTACGCTGTGTGATGGCAAATAACTTCTTGGTTGTGATGATCTACTGCAACCAAATAAAATTTAAATAACAACCCAGTGGGGAGCTGCTGATGACATTCTTTATCAATTAAAAATAACTTGCTGCTACATGAGAATATGATTCTAACGCATGGGCACACCTTCATAAGTTGTGGAGGCGAGATGATAAGTCATGACCTCAACTTTACAGTTTCATTCCGGTGCCTTGCTTAGTTGCGGCCACGCGTTAGGTTCAGCTTTTGAAGTCTGAAATATTTTTGGAGAAATAGAATCCCTGCAGTTTCTTTTCAAAAAATGACACAGATGCATGAATCCAGCCAGAAGAACCTGGGAAGTCTTTTTTGCCTCCGTTTTCAATTATTTATGAGGATATTTGATTCACGAAAGGCAGTACAAGTAATTCAACACACACACATACTCACACACGTTATCATTACTTTCTGAATGTTAACAGCAGGATTATATGGGAGTTAAAGGGTAATGTGGTTGTTGCTGGAAGCCTAATGGACTCCCTACAGCATGCTCTGATGGGAGGGAGTTCAGTGTTGGGCATTAGTTGGAGAGAGACTGCTTGGTGTTGTGTCTTTTTATGTGTGTGTGTGCTTTGCTATTTACAGCCTGTGTGTGTGTGTGTGTGTGTGTGTGTGAGAGAGAGAGAGAGAGAGAGATAGAGACAGAGAGATATGGGACACATTTTAGACAATGCTATTTCTGAAAGGTCACATCTCGTGTAGTGTGAAATAGGGTCCTGCTTCTTATTCACAGAGGAATCTCTCGCTCTCTCTCGCTCTGGCTCTCTTTCTCTCTCTCTAACACTTTTGCTCTCCTTCTCTCTCTCTCTCTCTCTCTCTGTCCCTCTCTCCATCTCTGTCTCTCTGTCTTGAAGCTGAATGAAGAGTCTTTTCTATGACTCAAGCAATTCCTGTGCTGCATTATGCTTCTGTGTGTGTGGGTGTCTCTACGCACATGACTGAGTTCAAAAATTTGTGTTTAGCAGTTGAACACAACATTTACCTTGAACGCTTTGTCCACTGCTCATAAAAGAGAGAGAAGACAGCGGAGGACACCTACAATGTACTGGTAAAGTCTTTGGAGTTCTTTTGGATGAACAACATATTGTCGCTGCCTTGTATCTCCTGTTTTTCGTCTTATGTTTTTTGAAAACATCGGTTGACCTTTACATTGTGTCAAAATTTCATAATGAATGGACCAGCAGAAATGGTCCAAAATCACTGGAGAGGGGAAAAAATTCTATTAACTTTCACTATAAGTGATTTATATATGATTTGTTTTTTCATTCTCCTGTAATGTTGCAGTGTTGGAGGTACGAAGTTTTGTTCCGACCGTGACAATATACAACTGTGCTTCGTTATATTTTTGTTTAGTTCATGGTGTGTTTGCTCTTGAACGTTTCCAAAAGGACCAGACGGCATTCTCTTATCAAAACAGATAAAAACGAGTCCTGGAGAAAGGCCCTGTGAAAGTGAGGCTATAAGATGTGCACAGCTGTAGGTCCATCAGTAAAACACACATTTACCCAAACTCGTGTTTTGACAGAAAGTATGTAATATATTTCCCAGAAGAGACCGAATTGCATACTTGAATACTGAATTGCCCGGAGAACTGCTGGGCTGACGTGTTCTTTCTGACATCTGTGCAGTTCGGAGGAGAATGCAGATAAACATGCTTGCATAAAGATGGAAATCAGAGGTGGCCTATACAAGCAGCAAACCCGCCTCCATGCTATGGTCATCAATTATGCAGCGGCGCCTATTGGCGAAATAAAGCAGGGAGAGAGAACCCAGCCATTTTCAGTTGATGTGCACTCAATTTGCTGTGTACTGCTGAATTAGATAAGAAAACAAGCAGTTAGAGCAGGACAGAGAAAAACTTGTATAAGAGATGGCCAAGTATTACTCGAAACATCTCTAATCATGTGAGAAAACGATTCGAAGTCATTTCTTTGCTGCGGAAATGTGGGGTGCTTGTCCAGCTGTGTCAGAGTAATTGAACTTTCATTTTGCACATTGGTCTTCTTCGTTGCTTTCTGGCCTTTCTTGATGCTTCGGCCAGAAAAATCACACAATTTTTTCCTAATACTGAGCGGCGACCACTATTTGCCTTAGTTTGACGCTGACGCTAATGTAGCAATGTGGAAGTATTTAATGCTTAAAACCAACCCAAACTTCAAACCAAATAGTATTAGTGTTTCAAAGCCCAGTTCCAGCCACAATCTGTAAAACCTGCTCTGGATAAGGAACAATATTCAAGTCCCTGATTGGCTGGAGCGTTAAGCGAAGCATGTTAGAGCTAAAAAGAGCAGAAATGTCTCCAGGAAATGAACTGATGACCACTGGGGTAGCATAATATGTGTAATAGTGTAGCATAATCTGTACCACATACTCCACATAGAAGATGGGCACGATTCCCTATCTAGGCCACCACACCAAACTACATCAATAAAAGACTAAGAGCAAGAGTCTTAACTCTATATTCACCTACATCTGTCACATAATTCAAGCTGCTCTGGATAACAGCATTTGCTGCTCTGGATAACAGCATTTGCTGCTCTGGATAACAGCATTAGCATAAGTGTCAGCTGTAATATAACTCAAGGAGACTTGCTTATATGATTCTGACACTGTATGACATACTGTTATCTATAAAATAATGGACAAAAGCACAGTTCCTATCAGTAGTAGCTGCCATCCTGAATTTTGTCATTTTTTGATAATAGATTAGATAAAAGAATGCCACAGTGAGAATCCACATAAGCTGTTATATTTGATTTTTGTTTTAACAAGGCAGTTTAGCACGAGTGTAATGATGCAGGTACTTTATTTGTACGGGTGGGGTAATATAAATGGCTAGTTAACTGGTAGCTTTGGAGCTCCAGTTCAAGACTGAAACAGTTTCATACATCAAACACATTTTGGCCAGTTGACTACATTCACTATAAAGGGAAAATTGTGTTTGGGTGTTTCACTGAACTATAACATTTAAATATACATTAGAGAAGAGAACTACATTTGCTTCTTTGGGCCATGGTCCAGCATAGCAAGGTGGAGGGATGGAATCTAGTTCTCAAACAGAGCATTTTTTTCTTGATTCTTGATGAAGATGTTACCCACTCAACAATGGAAGTTTACTTTTTTCTATGATGGACACATTTTCAATTCACAGACCTCCTTTGTGTGTCTTGCGGGTGGCGAGGAGCTGAATTGAGGAGACAGAGGCACCGTTTGAACGGTAATTTTTATGCAATTGTTCCTGCTGTGTATGATAGCTCAGACAGAGAACAAGTTCTATGCCTCTGTCTAACCCTCAGATCTCCATGCACATGACAGGATGAAGACTTATTCCAGCAAACTCCCGTTAATTGTTCTTTGGGAGAATGCGGAACGTTCTGCCTCCCACACACACACACACACACACACACACACACACACACATAACACTCACACTTGTTTGCACAAAGGTTTTTCCTTGCATAAACCGCCAGGCAACGGAACAAACCATCTCCTTTACACCGAGGCCTGTCAGTTCCTATTTCCGCCACATCCTAAGGCTTCAAGGCTGCGTTGCTATTACTTTTACACAAGCATTTCATAGCATTTCAGTTGAGTGGTCCACACAGGCATGCCACACTGTGCCAATGTGTCCCACTGGCTGACACTTCTTTTGGGTGCAGGCAATTATAAGGATTTCATGGTGCTTGCAGTTGGTAGAGTATCTCACTTCTGTGAGTCTCCTTACAGAGAGGGAGGGGTAGAGTCTAGTAGCGTCTAGCTCAATTTTACAGGGCCACAAAAAGGCTGGGCAATAACACCATCAATACCTCTACAATACTCAACAGATACATAAAGAGGGATATAGGCAGATAAGAGTATTTAGCCATTATCTTGCCATTCACTACCAACAACACAAAACTGTGGTTAGCTGCACAAAACTGGGCGGTTAGCACAGTTGGCTAGCCAGGTATTTTCAGCCGAAATAATGGAGCGTTCAGAAGAAAAATCTCTGACTTTGACGATAACGTCAACAACAGTAGGACCCTGTAGTTAAAAAGGCTTGATTTAGTTCAGTTTTCTTAAGTCAGATGTAAGTTTTAAGATCAGAAAATACTATTAATATGTAATAATAATCTGTACTTATTATATGGAGGAATGTATTATAATGCAGTTTTTGCCCTTATCGCTCAGCCCTGCGAGGTGGGAACCAGAAGCAGCAGGTTGCGACCAGAGAGGATCGAGGGGAACACTTGTAAATGTCACCTGTTTGAGCAACACTCCGTCCCCAGAGACTTGCAGTCAAATCTGCCCAAATCTCGCTGGGGAACCAGGAAGCAGTAGCCGAGATACGCCCTGTCTCTCATTCTTCTCTCTCTCTCTATTTCTGTCTCTCTCTCTTAGTTTCTCTCTCCCTCCCTCTTCTTTTCTCTTTTTGCTCAGTGTCACAACAGCTTCATCCGCAACAAAAAAAAAATATATAAAAAAAATCATAGAATAATTGAATCGCTGGAGAATGCCTCTCTTTTTGCCTTCCTTTGTGGTTTCACGTCTAATGCGATTACAATTACAGAGTCAGAGGCAAATCCGCAGTGATTTCCATAAGTGTATGAAATGGCTGGCATTTAATGGCAGAACAGGCAGCCTTATCTGAACAGTCATCTGGCATTAAGTGTGTTTTAAAAGCGAAATCACGCTGAGGCTCCAGACAGCAGCACTATCCGTCTCCGTGAACACACACGTTCTCACACACTCGTATTGCCCTGCTTTCTGGAATGTAAAGAAAGTCAATCGTGAGTGTAGCTCCTTGTGCAGCCATACTACAAGTCCTCATCTTCATGAATACATGAGTTAGCAGTCTCTCATATCAGTGAGCTAAGAAATAACAGGGAAGGGTACTGGGTACAAATATTGCATTTGTAACTCGTTTTACTGAGAAAAAACAAAACAAAACATGGTATTAGGGACAGTCTGAACTAGCTGATAGATGGTGGTGAGAAACGTTACTGGTTAATATTTTTCAACACCCACTGGTGCAAAGGAATTTATGTTTAAGCTCCCACACAGGGCAACTTGCAGTGTAGATGGATGCAGCATTGCTCTGGGACTGTTATTAGTGTAGCGTGTTGTGCTTGACCGGATATGCAAAAAGTCATTTCATTTTGTGGGCAATAACGGAAAAAAAAAAATTTTAGCCTTCTGATTGTCGTGAATATAGGCGGTCCTCGAGTTACAGCGGTCTCGACATACGACATTTCCAGTTTGTAACACCTACACCTTACACCTTTAGTCTCGTACTTACGGACTATGTGGTCACACTAGTTTGGAAGAATACACAGTAACGCGGTGTATGAGTGAGGGAGTTTTCCTTTTCCTTTTTCTGAGGCTTAGTTGTGTTTTTTATGATTTTACAACTGTGTTAGGATCGGTAAGTGACTTAGGCTAGGGTGTGTTTCGATTTATACCCAAATTTCGGGTAACATCACTGTTGAAGGAACGGATCTGTGGCGTAACTCGAGGACCCCCCTGTGCTTTGAAGGACATGAAGAATGATGGTAAAAGAACAAATTTTTAAAAAAAAAGAAAGAAAGAAAGAATGAATTTTGGTTCAGACTGACTTTAATCATGGTCCATTTCCCTCAGTACTATATTTGTATAGTGCTTTTCCTCTTTCAGTCACCCCCCAGCACTTTTCCCTCTCCACTCCAAATCCCTCTTTCTTTGTGTTCATGCCTTGGTTTGTCTTCAGCTTTTGCAGAGTCTTATACCTCTTTCTGAGCTTCAGGCCTTGTAGTTAGTCCAACTGCACTCACGCACACACAATTCCTAATACAGATACACCCATTTGTTTTCATTCGTAGTCTACATCATTCTGTCATGCAGTGTTTTGTGGAACGAACAAAAATCAAACCTTAGATTTTTGCTACATGTGTTGCATCCAAATTGATCCCCCTGATGTAAACGGAATTAAAGTTTAATTAACTGATTGTCATTACACTTGACGTGTGTACCAAAAAGCATTTTGGTTCATGTGCTCAGTACCTTTGAGAGCAGGGAAACCTTAAACTTGACCTTGAACAAGTTTCTCTTGTTTTGGTTTTTTGAATTGTGTTCCTGTTTGGTTTAGTTGTTTAATGAATAGTGTTAATGTTCCCAATTCTTCTTGCACTGTGACACACATAGTAAACAGAACATGACTGTGCACATACACTTGTTCGAGTCTCATAGACCACGTCGTCATGCAGAATATGCTTTGACCAAAACATACAAATAGCCAGGGTTCCCCTTGTTCTAATAGTGCTTTGTCACTGAGGCTTTGAAGGTTGCTACCATGACAGCCAATGGACTGAAAATGTTCATAGACCTTGGCAGCACTGTAATTGTTCTCACACACACAAACACACACACACACACGGTCACACATACAGATTTAATCTTCCCAAAGCTCTCTGTTGTTTATGGGGCCCACGGGTGTAATTTTATGCCTGAATGAAGTGCTTACTAATAGCTCTGCATTCAGCATAGGGCAAGGAGAATGACAGTGAGTGAGAGAAAGAAATGGAGGAAGAGTGCAAAAAAACAAAACAAAAAAAAAAAAACAATTGGAAGATTTGAGAACACATGGCAAGAGGTAGTCTGAGGTTGTTTGTAAAAACAGACCCTGTTGTCTAAAATGACTAGAGTTGAGCTCCACAGTGAATTTTGTCATACTGTGGGTTGGGATCACTTATTGATACTGAAACTGGATAGAAACCAAGAGTGTCAAGACCCACAACATGTACCTGACTTTGTAGTTATTTTATTTTTAATAAATCTTACCTTATGTAGACATGTGGACTGTACTAGATTTGTCCTGACATTGTTCAAAAATAAATCCGGGTGTGTAATGCATACCGCATGGTCGCTACGTCTTCTCTAAACCGACCGTCCGAGCCAGTGTGTGAGGCTAACAGCTTCCTGAGGGGATTCTCCACCCAGTGTCCCGTCTCCTATTAGTCTGAACAGCCCTGACACTAGCAGTCAGCTCCCCCACTCATCCAGAACAAGGCAGGAGACAGATATTTCCATGCAGCTGAGCGTTGAATTCCAAAAGCCCCTGCTTTTTGAATCATCTATAGGATTTAATATAGGGTTTAACAGAGAATACTTAACAGATTCAGTGCTTTGTACAGTTCCGGCTCACAGAAGCTTCAGCATGTGCTCCCAGAAAGCACACATCTACATCCGTCTGCGAGCTCTCGCCACTCTTCAATCGATGGCGCCTCTTGTTGTCATGGTGTCTCTGCCATTGCCCATTACTTAAAACCGCTGTGCTCTCGTCCCGCGGGGCTGGGGTGAGAAGCATCACGCTTGTTTGTTCATCCCTTGTTTTTTTTTTCTTCCTTCTTGCACCCTGCTCTAATGGTCCCATATGGGCCTAGGAATGTGATGGAGAGTGTCGTGTGCCAAGAAAAGTGTGATCGGAATAAAATCGGGAAGTGGAACGTGCATTGAGTGGGTGTTGAGTTCGCAGTCATAAAGTGTGTTTGGACGGTTCTTACTAACTCACTTGAAGTCGGAAAATCAGTTGGAAAACCATCACCAAAACGTAACCATTATTATTATTTTTTTTTTGTGAGGGGATAATCCTTTAGAATTCTGCTGGAATGGAGCAATAAGAATCACAGCAAAAAAAAAAACTCTACTCACTTTACTGATAGTGCCCATAGGCTTAATGTTGCTTTTTACATCTTTATAGGATGTATAATTTATATGATCTTTATCTATATATATTTATGTCTTTATCCTGGAGCCAGATGGTGTCAAGTATCGGGTACAGCCGACAATTAAAAGGACATCAGCAGTCAGTATTGCCAGAGTGAGAACCAGCTAAATATATTGATAACCTGACCTCATCTCCAGGCTACTCTACGTCGTTATTACCTTCATCCACTTCCTCCTTCAGAACCACTTTATCATGACATTTGTTCCTGTAGTTGTTTACTAAGTCTATCCACACCTTCCGAGCCATTGTAACATGTTTTTCCTTCAGGTGTTTCTACCTTTTGTCTGCTAGACATGTTTGAGATTGCTTAGCCCAAAATAAACACTTTTAAATGAACACTTTTAAATAAACACTTGCTTTTTCCAGTCCTGCTTCTGAAGACCCTCAGCACTGCACTGCATGAGCTGTAGCTCTTCGCAAGATGGATCATGTGTGTTTGTTCGAGACATTGTTGAAGCTAGACTTTAAAGGAAATAAGCTTATTTGTAACGCTGTCTCTGTGCACTTCTCAAATCACCTCATGCCTCATAAGTGCGTACCACCTACACAGTCACGTTACACAGCTGACTCTTTGCGGGGCAAGGGGAGGAGGGAACATACGGAAGTGTGTTTTTTCAGTAGGAATGCACTTACCTATGACTCTGGGCTAGCCTCAGTTTGCTAACTGTCTAGCTAAGCACACTGCACACTCTCAATCCGTTTTCCGTTTTCTTGTTACTTAAGCAATGAGGACCACGGTTGCAAAGATTTCTCGACTCCCGAAGCCCACACCTACATTGGCTTGATCCCTCCTACCACAATGGCATCATCTAAAAGATGTCACTTGTGCTAATACGGTAGTGGAATAGCTTTTAAGAAAGTGTCAGGGATGTCCCTGAGGGAAAACAGCCAGGGCAAGCTGTCAAGGACATGCGTTTTTAGTGGATCATGCAGTTCAAAAACACTCTGAGTCCTATAGTTGCGCCCTTTTTTTTTTTACAACAAACTAAAAAGGGACTAGTATTGAAAAATGGACAAAGTAAAAAAGTAAGGCCTGAATGTTTAATGGTCTTCTCCCTCATAAAAGTTGTAGTGCTTTCTATGCTGAGTCCTTCTCTTCACACGGTACTTTTTTCAGACTTCAACACTTAAGTACTCCTCTGAAATCTGACCTTAAATCAGATCGTTCCAGTTTGTTCCAGTGAAACGCAGGCTACTTTGCATTGCAGGCGGTCTTTCTCTGAGTAACAGCCATATATATATATATATGTATGTATATATAAATCCCCATTTTTCAGTGCCTGAAATAAAGAGAAGGCCAGACAGAGAGGGTGCCTGAGTAGGAGGAACCGAGTGATGGAGCGTGAGAGAGAAAGAGAGAGTAAGAGAGCCTGTGCAAGCAGAACAAAGTCCTTTAATAAAGCAGTGCTGACAGAAGTGTGCAGCTTTGCCTAAACCTTCCCCCGAGCCGCCCCACTTCATAATCAACAGCCCTCTTCCTCCCAGCTAAAGCAGGTGTGCTCCAAACCTAATATTGGTTTCCCCATTGAACGAATATTATGTAAACACGGGTGTTGAAAGGGAAAAAGTAAATAAAAGGGAAATCTGTTAACCATATTCAAATCGGTTTCAGCTACTGTGAACTTTAGAGGGTCTGTGTTAAGCGTGCGCGATGCGAGGAGGCCGAGGCTCGCTGCCGTCGGAGGAGGTGGGAGTTGATCTGGGACTCTTTAATAAACAGTAAACACACACTCTTAATCAGATCAGGCCAAGGCTCGCCTTTGCCTGCCCACACACTCTCAGTGACACCACATGGAAGAGGCGCCCTAACCACTTTAATTAATGGGGCTGGGTTGCTCGTCACTCAGCCTCTTTAACGAGGCTTTGTTTGGGGCTTGTTTGGAGTGATCAGGCGAGTGTTAGTGTATGCGGGTATAGAGGGGTCATGACTCAGTCTGAGGTCACCGTGGTAAATTGAAGAGGTCACCGTGGACTTGTAGAGGAGTG
>JBBIGA010117999.1:0-10105 GCA_037576975.1 Alestes dentex | reverse complement strand
CCCGCCCAGTTGAAGCTGATCTTCTGCATTGACCATGGAGAGAAGAGACCACCACACCCAACAGCTGACAAGACCACAACACATCCACCCCATCATCTGAAACAACAGATGAATCACTTCTTAAATAGAGCAATCAGTTGAGCAAGAACCTTTCTACAATCTGTATTTGATCCAATTACAGATTCCAAAATCGATGTATGACACAATTGTAAAGGATATAATGTGTTATTATATTAAATGTCATCACAACTTACTTGTGTCTTGTGTCTTATCTATGTAGATGTGAGCCAGGCCAAACCGAATATTTTGTGTTATATACTACTGGAAGAGGGAGGGACTTATTTTGCTTGGCCAGTCCTAGCCAGAGATCTATGAAATGTAAACAGCAATGTATTTGCCCTCATTTGTGGACAGTTATTTAACAAATGACATGTTTAGATTGCAAACTCATGTTATAATGATGTTATAATGATTACTGAGTTATTGATTCATTTAAAGTATTTTTTTCTATACATAAAGGCCCATTTTATACTATCTGTTCCAAAAAGCCCAACATTTACACATTAAACATAATATTTAAATAGCCTTTAAAGGACTGTAAAAAAACCCCATTTGTTTCTCAGTTCATATAACTTCAAAATATCAGTAGGAAGAATGCTTAGGCTTCCCTTTTCACACTGATGATGCATGGCTATGCAGCTATGCACAACTCAGACCACATCATCCATGACATGACATGACATGACCATGGTTGGTTTGATCAGTGGGAACGATGAGGCAGAGAGGAGGTACACAGAGGAGGTGTGATAGGTAACAGACTGGTGCAGAGCCAACAACCTTTTTCTGAAAATGGACAAAACAAAATAGATGGTTGTTGACTTTAGGATAATCTAGAGACCCAAGTTCCTTGGTGATCACATCACAGAAAACCTCACGTGGACCCTCAACACCAGCATTCTCTCAGCTTGGTATGGAAATTGTTTTGCTTTGGATCACGAGACCCTAGAGAGGTCTCAGCAAAGAATGGGTGGCTGATATTGTTTACACTTGCTATACTGATATATTGATGAGTGCCTAGATAAGAATTCTAATACTATATTAATAATACTGCATCTTACATCATATTACATCATTCAAACATTGACAGCAGTAAATGTTGTCTTGTCCTGTTGTTTTGTTGCTTTTGTGTTTTTCTTGTACTCTCCTAATTGTACAGTAATAATACCACATCCTAATAAGAGTATGAACACTTCAACTGCACCAAAGACAATGAACACTTCAAGTTGCATGTGGTATGGCATTCAGGCAGTCACAGACTACAAGCCCCACCCACACAGCAGTGACAGTGTTTCCTCCCTCACAGATGAGCTGAATGAGTTCTTCACATGATTTGCTGCAAAGAATGAAGAGCCAGCAAGGAAACCTACAGAGAAACCTTTACTTCCCTTCAGTGAGCAGGTGCTCTGTCTTCCCACAGCTGACATGATTAGAACTCTATCCAGAGTGAATCCATGCAAAAATGCAGGACCCAACAACATACCTGGGTGTGCACTCCAGGAATGTGCCAACCGACTGGCTGGTGTCCTAACAGATATTGTCAACACATCTTTAGGTCAGATGTCTTCCCAGCCTCTCCACCTCTCTAGGGCCCATACAGTTTGCATGTCGGTCCAACAGACATACTAAGGATGCCACATCCTGTGCCCTTAACTTCTCCCAGACACATCTGGACAAGAAAGACACATATGTCAGAATAATTGAATAGACTTTAGCTCAGTCTTCAGCACAATCATGCCACAAAATCTGACTGTGAAACTGAAAGGGCTGGGGCTAACAACCACTCTCTGCAACTGGATCTTGGATTTAGTGACAGTACGACCCCAGTCAGTATGGATGGGCTTCAACACCTTCAACATGAACACACTCAGATTTGGAGTGCCACGGGGCTGCTCTTTACTCTGGTGACCTACGACTGCACAGCTAAATATAACACCAACCACATTGTCAAGTTCGCTGCTGACACGAGTGTGCGGGGACTGCTAAGCAGCAATGATGAGTCAGCCTACAGAGAGGAGGTGAAACCTCTCAATGTGGTGCAGAGATATTCATCTTTCTCTCAATGTTGATAAGACTAAAGAGACAACTGTGGACTTCAGAAAGACACATCCTACCCATGCCCCACTCATCATGAATGGCTCTTCTGTGGAGATTGTTAGGAGCACCAAGTTCCCCTGTTTGCTTATAAGTGAGGACCTTCAGGAAAAGCCCAGCAGAGACCACTGAGGGACCATTGAAAGTGTTCTGAACAGCTGCATCACTACCTGTTACGACAACTGCAACATGTCTGACTGTAAGCGCCCTCACTGCAATAGACATTTTGCAGACACACTGTTCATAAGGCCTGTAGCATTGTGCAGGACCCCTCCTGTCACTCACACAAACTATTCACACTACTGCCATCAAGGAAGAAACTCCACAGCATCAGAGCCAGATCTACCAGACAGAAGGACTGTTTCTACCCCCAGATACCCTTCTGAATCCCCATAAACCATTTCTACTGAACTCATAATCATAAATGAAATTCACACATTAACCTTTAAGAACACATCCTGCACTGAAATTTAATTTCATATACTGTACAACTGTACTGTACTGCTCAGATTAAGCTGCTATTTCTTGTTATTTATGCTGTTATACTGTTTATACTGGTTATCATGTTTTACTGTTTATATTGTTTGCACAATTCTCAACTACATTGCACATTTTTTCAATTATTGCACATGTACATGCACATTACTTATATTTACATATATTGTACAGAGCTGTTCACAAATTCAGGACATTTCTTGTGGTAACTTTACTGGCATATTGCCCACTTACCCGTAAATTATACTTCTTTACTTGCACTGTTGTGTGTATCGCACAGTGTTTATGTCTGTTGCACTATGTGTACTCTGTGGAACCTGAGCTTCACCATTTTGTCTCTGTGTGTACTTGTACGTTGTTGAGATGACAATAAAGTTCACTTTGACATGGATGGGAACCCACTGTGGCACTGAACACAGCTTGAGTTTTCCCATGTTTTTTAGGGGAGGCTTGAATCGTACAGCTAAGGTAGTTTGAGGATTGGAACCGGGTTATTGCAGTGGGCATCCGGGCCAGTCCTATTCACTAGTCTAGCAGGTAGATTTTGTCTTTAGTGCATTAGATGGTGAGGCTAGAAGGGAGGTGGAATTGTTGAAAAATGAACAGGACACAGCAGTAAACAACTGTGAGGGATGTACGATCATTTCTGGGGATTGTGGGGTTCTACCATCAGTTGGAACCAGGGTTCCCTAAGAAAGCAGGGGACCTCCATGGCCTGTAGAAGGGACCTGGATTTTCCTGACGCCAGAAGATTGATTGGACAGAAGAGTGAAAAGACGTGGTCCAGGCCTAGAAGAAGGCGCTTCTAGAAGCTTTGGTGCTGGCCTACGCTGACTACACCCTGCTGTTATACTCAACCAGCTGCGGGGGGGGCAGGAGAGGTTGATCACCTTCGCCATGCCAAAGTTTGCACAATGCCGAGTGAAGCAACCAGAACTACAGTGCTTTTAAGCTGGAGTTGATTGCGTTGAAGTGAGCCGTTGTGGAGAAGTTGTATGACTACCTTTGGGGAGCGTGTTTCAAAGTGTCTGAAGACCGGCAAGCTCAGGGTGGTGGAACAACAATGGGGAGACTGGTGCCAATGCTTTTTCGCGATGACCAGGGACAACCACCATGGCGCGGGTTGGGTCCGACAATAACTGGGGTGAAAGGCAGGGCCTGTATCCATCTTTGGCCTAAGTACATGAGTGGGTGTCATTGGGAAGCTGGCCGTCAACGCTGACCTTTTATCAAAAAGACTGCAAACCCCTGATCTAGACCAGTAGTTCTCAAACTGGTCCCCTATATACTGCATTCAGGATAGAGTAAGATATGACCTTTCTGGGGAGCCTATCTTTGTTGTTATTGGGCTATTATAAAGACTAAAGTCAAAAGTCTAAACAACAATAATGAGAATACTATTTAAAGTGGAAAATTAAAGTAGGCTCTAGAATGTTTTTCTCTGATCTTCAGACAGCATTTTGCTGCTGTGCTTATACTAAGCAAATTTGACAAGCGTAAACAGACTGTGTGAAATGCTCACAGAAGCTGCTACTGCAATTCGACAGCAGCATCTGAATGACTTAAACTTCTATTATGTCTATATGGAAAGGAATTTCAGTATAATAATATTATTGTGAAGTGCTGAAGGGGAAAGTGCTTGGCATATTGAATAACTTTACAAAGCACTATTTCATCTAATGGGTGAATACACTTTGAACTAAACTATTCCACTGTAGCTCTGGGCGTATGTTTAGGGTTGTTTTCCTGCTGGAAGACGAACCTCTGCCCCAGTCTCAAGTCTTTTGCAGCCTCTAACAGATTTTCTTCCAGGATTGCCATGTCTTTAGCTCCATCCATCTTCCCATCAACTCTGAATAGTTTCTCTGTCCCTGCTGAAGAAAAGCATCCCCACAGCATGATGCTGCCCCTACCATGGGGGGGATGGTGCATTCAGCGTGATGTAAAGTGTTGGGTTTCTGCCACACATAGCATTTTTCATGTAGGACAAAAAGTTCAATTTTGGTCTCATCTGACCAGAGCACCTTCTTCCACGTGTTTGTTTTGTACCCTATGTGGCTTGAACCAAATTGCAAATGGTCCTTCTTATGGCTTTCTTTCAACAATTTACATGTACAGTGTTTAAGATAAGATAAGATAAGAAAGAACTTTATTTACCCCGAAGGAAATTATTTTGTCCTACAGATGCTCAATGCAACAAGAGGAACAGGAGGAAATAAAGATATACAATAAGAGTTCAAACAAAGAACAGTAGAATAGTGCAAATATAATATCAAAATAACTCTAACAAAGTAACAATATAACTATGGCAGATATAACAAGAGAACATTATTGGTGCAAGTGGTTATGAAAAGTGACAGTGTTTGTGCAAGTGGTTGTGAAAAAGTGACATAGTATTTGTGCCATGAATAAAAAGAGAGGTAGCAGCATGTGATGAAACAAACATTCAATAGCATACAGAGGAGTAAATAAAAGCAGATGAGTAATATTGCACGATCCGAGTGTGAACCAAATTACATTAATATTAATCCTGAGAGGATCACCTACAGAATGAGGAATAGTTATACAGTCTTATTGCCACAGGTAGGAAGGATTTCCTGTGGCATTCGGTTCTGCCTTTAGAGGCGATTAGTCTTTTGCTGCGTGTGCTCTGATGGCCCATGATGGAGGCGTGCATGGGGTGAGAGGAGTTGTCCATGATACTGAGAAGCTTTTTTAGCATTCTCTTCTCAGACACCTCCGCCTGGGTCTCCAGTCTGACACCCAGGACAGAACCAGGACAGAACCAGTACAGGACCAGGACAGAATCAGCCTTTTAAAATAGGCTTGTTCAGCCTGTTGGCATCAGCTGTCTTCACCGCACTTCCCCAGCACACCACTGCAACACTCTCTACCACAGAGTGATAGAACATGGTCAGCATTTTCCTACACACATTGAAAGACCTGAGCCGCCTCAGTAGGAAAAGCCAGCTCTGCCCTTTCTTGAAAAAAGTGTCTGTGTTCTTGGACCAGTCCAGTTTGCTGTCAGTGTGTACCCCCAGGTACTGGTAGTCCTCAATTACCTCCATGTCAGTCCCTCTGATGGTGACAGGGGTGGGAGGAGGAGCCTGCTTTCTAAAGTCCACAATCAGTTCTTTTGTCTTAGTGATGTTTAACTGTAGGTGTTTCAGCTCACACCACTCAACAAAGCTGCCCACCACACTCCTGTATTCATCAGACGCTTTTAGCAGACACTTTTATCAAAAAAAAAACTCCCTAGCTACAGGGGGCAGTCTCCCTCAAGCAACTTGGAGTTGAGGGTGTTGCTCAGGAACCCAGTGGTGGTGTACTGAAGGTAGTATTTGAACCCATGACCTCTTGGTCCAAAGGCAAGTATCCTACCCACTAGACCACCACAAACACCCACGATGTCTTTCTTCTGGCCATTCTTCCATAAAGACCAGATTTGTGGAGAGCATGACTCATAGTTGCACGGTGGACAGATTCTCCCACCAGAACTGTGGATCTCTGCAGCTCCTCCAGAGTTCCTCTTGGTTGCTTCTCATATTAATGCTTTCCTTGCCTGGTCTGTCAGTTTAGGTGCCTGGCCATGTCTTGGTAGGTTTGCAGTTGAGCCATTCTTGTTCTATTTCTAGACACTGGATTGAACAGAGCTCCGTGAGATGTTCAAAACTTGGGATATTTTTTCAGAACCTAACCCTGTGTTAAATGTCTCCACAACTTTAACCCTGACCTGTTTGGTGTGTTCCTTGGTCTTCACAATGCTGTTTGTTCACTAATGTTCTCTTTCACACCTCTGAGGGCTTCACAGAACAGCCTCATTTATAATGAGATTAAACTACACACATATGGACTCTATTTACTAATCAGGCAACTTCTAATGGCAATGGGCTGCACTACTAGATTCCTTGTCGCTGAGGCACTATGCAACTTTCACTTGATTTGACTTGATCAGTGTGAATGAAATAAAAATTAAAACAGTTTTACCAATGTGCTTTAACAGATTACATCAGAATAGATTTTTAGTATTCAGCCTTCACTAGTCTTTCAATGCCTTTTATCCTTTTATCAAAAAGACTGGACACCCTTGGTCTAGTAGTAGTGGTTCTCAAACTGGTCCCCTACACACAGCATTTAGAACAGAGTAAGATAATATTCTATAATATTTCTATAATACTGGCAAGTTTGTTTCTTTCTGGCTTTTCACAGACTTTGTATTACTTTCATAGTACACAATAATGAGAATATTTTTAAAGTGCAAAATTCTACAATGCCTTATATGTGTGAAGGGCTGATTCACACCCCTTCGCGCATTTTCTGATCTTCAGTTCGCCTTTTTTGCTGTATTTTTTCTAACAAATGGGTTTACAGTTTATTTATGACTTGACTTGTGCTTGTCACTGTGTTTCTAAGGTGTGAAGGGCTCAGGAGAAGATGCTACTGCAATCTGACAGCAGCATCTGAATAAAAAAGGCCTACAGATGAACTCTGTTTATCAAACTCTATGAAATCCACATGGAAAGGAATTTCAGCATATTTACATTATTGTGAAGTGTTGAAGGTGAGATTGCTTTGTGTATTGTATAACTTTACTAGTAGATTCCTAATGTAACATTGCTTTAGTATGTAATATTAAACATTATCCTGCAATGGATTAGGTGGTATGAGCTATGAATCTCCCCAAAGTTCTAATGAAACCTATGCCACTGTACAGGCTAAAGACACTACTGTAAAGCAACTGTATAAGATTATGAGAATAAAATGACAAAGACTTCATTCTCCATAATAGTACTCTGTAAGGGTCCATCCTGGTACTGGGCCTTCTGCAGGGCTACATTTGGACAAGACGGGGAGGCAGAAGCCCCCATCATTAGGGAAAATCAGTGACCCCAATTCTTCCCTCTACTTAAATGAAGCTCCATGGGGTGCTCAGTCTTTGGTTCCATTTTGTAACATAATAATAATAGTAAAAATAAAACTTGAGAAGAGCAAAGAGATTGATCAACATTGGTGATTTATTTTTAACACACCATAGCCACAGGTTTCGTCCCAATTTGCAGTATGTGTATGGAAAGGGATGTAATTCATACACTGCTTACTAAACATAAAGTACATATATGATGGGATCGAACACTTCCAGTCAAATTCCATGTTATGTTAATGCTCTAAATAATGTTTAATGTTCTATGAAGAACACATTTAAATAAATGTCTATTAATTTTCCATATAATAAGAAATAGATGTATACATTTTTTGTAGGACATAACATTTGCACTGGCCTCCCTTTCTGAATTAAATAGCAGATAACAGATTAATTTTGTGCATCAAAAATTGTGTTTATGGAAAAAGGTCAACACTGGTGTAGAATAAGGACAACACTAGTGCATCAAGCAGAATAAACTTTTTATTCTTTTTTTGAGATAAATTTCACATTTCCTCACAAATCACCACCAGAACCTGGAGGATTATTGGGTAGTACTGGAAGCTGCGGCTTCCTTTTTCAGAAATACCGCTGAAGAATTGCCTTAATGGGACCCTACATGTGATCAGATGTACTTTGTCCAGGTTGATATGGGACATGGGAACAAACTGTCATGAGGGTGTACTGGATATCTACATATGACTGAACTGGTTCAAACTCATATTTAATATCAACACTCCTATCGGCTTTGAGGTGTGGAGGGTGCTTGATAGTGCTAGGCAGCGGCAGCATGTCTATATCTTGAAAATCTTGTGGTTGTGAAAATATCTATTTCAGCAGTCGTGCAAATAAAGGAAATGGCCCCACACCCACCCAGAGTGCAAAATGCAAAGTAAATGTGATAACACTTATAATGAAACAATGTGATAAAGATAAATGAGACTTTTTAAGGGGGTTCTGCCTAATGAATTGTTGTAGGCGAACGCACAGACTCTGTTTTCAGGGGCAGTGAATGGAACCAAGGGTCTACAACACAAATATTGCCTTTGTATTTACTATTCAATCCCACACAGGGTACCTGTGCATGTTTAAATGGAATTTCGATGGCAAATCCACTTAAATTAGCTTTCTTTGGGGACAATGGGCACAATGTGTGTACCACCATAAATGGACCTTCATGTTTTGAAATTTCCTCATAATTACATGAAACCGCTGGAGCAACCATTGGAAAGTTGGTTTTCATCTATCGGCTTTTAAATGGGAGGAAATGCTAGTATTCTTTTTCTGTAGTCAATGCACATAGAAAGGCTACCAGCCATTATATTACCCCCGTTTCAGTTTCTTCGATAGAATAAACAGCTGATTTTTGGCCATATGAAGTCTTTTCCTCCTGTGAATGTGTGCTGCAGGCTACGGGTGTGTTGATTATTTTCTCATTTTTAACAGTTACTTTTCCAGTCTGCCATAGCAGTTGACGTTTGAGGTGAGGCCTGCACAGCTTTCCCACTGGTGTGCATTTCATCAAGCTTTCCTCAAGTGCATCACTCTTGCTGTTCTCCGGCATTGCTGTTTTGTCCATGCTTTTTGTTTCGTTTTTGCCATTTTGTTTCTGTGAATTACTTTGCTTCTTTTTACTTGCTGTGATTTAGTATCATTATTTTATCTAATTACCGTTATTTTTTCTGGTTTTCAATGGATTGAGTTGCTCTGTTTTTTTATTAGTTTTATTTTGTGAACTGCAGGAGAGAACCTATTAGAAGACTTGATTCTCTCCTGCAGTATTCTAGCTGGTATTTCTCTTTGCTGTGGGTTATGCTTGTGGCTAATCACTAGCTGGAATATTGGTTATCCCTGGTCCTATTATCCTTTGGTTGTGGTGTCCTTTTGTGTTTATTAATTTGTTTGGATTTTGTTTTTCTTTATTGTGTAAAGTATTTATTCTTGTCTGTCTTTGTCCTCTTTTTGGACAGGAGCTGTTTGGCAGCCAAGATGGTGACGGGTTGTGTATTGAGTGGTGGAGTCCTTTCACTGTTATTGTAGTGTAGAGCACTTGAGGTGGTGTACGTGTGAATTGCAGCTTGTTCATGTGTGGCGTGTAGTGTCAGGGTTTCCCCCGTCCCTACTTATCATTCCCTGTTCTTGTGGTAAGCCAAATGTTGCTCATTGCTGTGGCTTAAGTGGGTTATTTTATGTTCATTTTACAACTTAATAAAATGATAGACGAATAACTGGAATCACGTCTCATGCCTTATTGTGTGAACAAGCCTGTCTTTTGAGTCTTTTGAGCTGGTGACAAAGAAATTCCCTTAGGTGGCGTAGTCCCTAACTTTTGCTCTTGTTCCTGGACTTCTGGATCATGGACTTCCTGATTGGGTAACCTCAGTCAGTCGGGATCAGGACCAACATCTCTAGCACCATCACTCTGATAAGAGGAGCTTATATCCTGGCAGGGTGTGGATATTGTAGTTTCAGTTTCAGCTTTATTTATCATATGCAAGTTAGCACAGGGACAACATTGCAATGAAATGTGATTGACGA
>JBBIGA010117998.1:0-10105 GCA_037576975.1 Alestes dentex | reverse complement strand
TAAATTTTGGTGGTGATCCGGAACCAATACTGACTCAAGTGACTCAAGTGACTCACAGATCCGGATCAGTTTAGTGAATGACTCAGAGGGAGCTGAATCCTAAAAGGATCCGAGTATTACAGCTCTAGTACACGAAAATGAGTGTAGCTGCTAATAGGTCGTCGATCAATTTTCTAAAAGATCTTTTGTCGGTCGTTAAAACTAATATTTTTGTTACTCAAGATGTTAGGTCTGCTGTTCAGCTGCAGAAGTGCCATGAACGTTTGGGTGTAAGTTTGCAGTAAAAGGACCTTTCCAAAAATGCCTTGAAAAGAAATATAATTATGCAAAGTCAAAAAACGATTGATTTTTTGCTTATGACAAAAACTACATTTACTGAATTAATTTTAAATCGAAACTTTTTTCAATCAATTCCATTATATGTCATATATATTTTCAAATACTTTAGTTCATCATTTTATATTTATTTTATTACGTTCTATTATTTCTCATTTCTTTTAAACTGGTTTTGATTAAACTCTTTTTTTCACAGTATACACTCAGTGGTGGGCAACTCCGGTCCTGGAGGGCCGTGGTCCAGCACGTTTTGGTGATTTCCTTGCTCAGAAACACCTGGTTCACCTCACCAGTTAATTGTCAGGTTTAGTGAATGTGGTTGAGGAGAACTACCATCAAACTGCTGGACACCGGCCCTCCAGGACCGGAGTTGCCCACGCCTGCTCTATGAACAAAAGTACTGGGAAGTACGTTTTCCAGGGTGTCTGCTTGGCCCCTTACTTCCAGTGAAGGGCAATCTTACCGCTTCAGTATACCAAGACATTTTGGACAATGCCATGCTTCTAACTTTATGGACAGTTTGGGGAAGAACCTTTTCTATTCTAGCAGTGCACAAAGCAAGGTTCATAAAGACATGTTTGGATGAGTTCGTGAGGAAAACTTGACTGGCCTGCACAGAGCCCTGAGCTCAACCCCATTCAACACCTTTGAGATGAGCTAAAACAGATTGCGAGCCAGGACCTCTCGTACAACGTCAGGGCCTGACCTCATAAACGCTCTACAGAATGAATGAGCACAAATTTCTCACAGAAACTCCAGAATCTCGTGGAAAGCCTTCCAAAAAGAGAGGAAGCTGTTATACCTGTAAAGGGTGAACCAACTCCATATTAAAGTCTATGCATTTGAATGCAGTGTCATGAAAGTCCCTGTTGGTGGAATAGTCAGGCGTTCCAATACTTTTGTTCATCTATTGTACATGTGTCTGTCTCTCTTCATCCATATTATATGTCTTTATCTGTCACTATTAGATGGGTAAAGATAAGTAGTTATGTGCATGCATGTACATGTATATGAACTGACATCTTTTTTTACAGACACAGAAGCACAATGGCATCTAAATCTAAAGTCAAGACTTTGGACAGCACAGACGGAAAGCAGTCCAGTCTTCAAGCCGAAAGAGAAATCAGTAATCTCAAAAAGGAAAATGCTTACTTGAAGAAGACAGTTGAAGAGCTTGCTGGTCAGAAGGTTGAGCCCTCAGACTCAGAAAACAACAGGCTCTTATTAGAGGTAAATGCAGAGCTCGTTTCGTAATAGATCTCTGTTTTATACATATCATGGTATTTTATGACCAGCATGAAGATCAGAGAACCAGCATTGTTTGCATGTGATGTATTATTACAAGATCATTTTCTGCACCCCTTCCCCTTTTCTTTTTAAAATTTCTTTCATCTCCCAAGAGGATCCTGGCCCTGAAAACACTGAGGGAGAAGAACTCTCAGCATATCTTCACCAGAGATCAGGCAATTGCATCTCTGAGGCAGCAGCTTCAACCAGGCCAACCTGCAGGCCCAGTTGAACCAGCAGAGATTGGACGCAGAAATGAGAGAGCAACTATTTCAGTCCCTCGAACAAAAGTCAGAAGAGCTGAAGGACAAGTTAGCAGCCATATCTGCTAAATGACCGGACATGGAGAACAGAGACTGTCCACTAAAGGTAGATCATTCCCTCACAGATAGACATACACACAGAGTTCACAATAAAACTAGATGCTGATTAAGATATTACTAGATTTGAACACAAGATGGCAGCATTTGTACTGTCACAGTCTAACCAAGTGGTTCCAAAACTGGCTCTGAAAACCCCCCTGCCCTGCACATTTCTGTGTTTACACACTCATCTCAACTCATAAACAACTTGGCAATAAACTGATCAGTTGGGTCAGGTGTTTTGGGAGCAGGGAAAACACTAAAATGTGCAATCATATAATCTGATTACTATTATAATCAGTAGTGACGACACTAGTGTCATTTTTGACTAACATAAATTAAAATGCAATATTTCTATTTTATTGGTAGAAACCTCAGGTATGAAATAGTGTTTCACCATGAAGAACAGTTCGCAATTATTTATATAAGCTGCTGAAATGACAGGATCTGCTATTTTCAAATATATTGTATAAGAACAATGTAATAATAAAGACATTTTGCACTACCTCTACTTTTCTAGCAATGGTGGCAATAATTCTGCACAAAGTGGAATGGAAAAGCGAGAATATGGAATTCATTACCAAGAACCACAGACATTTTTTGAGCAGATGTCCTAGAATGGTCTGTTTAGTATTTTCAGTGGTTCTTGTATGCTGTACATGGGAAGTAACATTTGTTGTTGGTATCATTACAGCAGTACTGTTTACTCAGTGAAGTAGAGTAAACAGCCGAAAGAACAGGATTCAGATGATTTGTTGTGTAATCTGAATTAGAGGTCGACTGATATGGGTTTTTCTAAAGCTGATGCCGATGCTGATATTTAGAAGTCAGGGTCAGCCGATGGCCAATATATGCTGCCGATATTTTTTTGGCCAATAATTAGACATTTCGCCTCTGTTTGTGTAGTAAAATATCACACTAATAATAACAAAGGATACACAAAATTTCTCAACATTTATTTAACACTGACTAAACATAAATATAAACATAAATAACAAATAAAACTGTAAATGTCTAAACAATAAATAAATATATAACATTTGAACTTGACTAATAATTTGTAAACAAAAGTTAAAAACTATTCCTGAGGGAAGATAAAATTGTAAACAACAATACAATAACCCATTTCTTTCCTGCCAAGACTTTGCCATATATTAAAAGCCAATGTGCATATAAGCAAAGATCCCATGTGAATTTAACAGTGAAGAATGTTTTGGTCCAAACAAGTGAAACTAGTTCTACACATCCTATGTTGACCTGAACAAGTGAGTTTTCAGTGGACCAAAGCATTTAAGGCATTTTCCTGCTTGGAAATTGCTATTCATGTCTTTATGAGCCAGGTTCCTAGGATTTAAAGTTGCAGAATAGTTTAAGATTTTGAATGGAAAGAGATCATTGCCATGTAAAGATTAAAAACGTTTGTATTTCTCTACATGCATTTCTGAAACAGTCCATATAAAAAGTCAACATAATTCTGAATGTACTCCTCAGTAAAGTTTCCCTCCTACAGGCGAAATAGCGATATTGCAGCCTGGAGAGCAGTATTTAATGTGGAACGAAAATTTCGAATAAGGAGCTGTGATTAAGGAACAAACTTCAGCGTCGTTTTCATGGAGACATCTGACAAATTGTTCGAATCTCCGCTTTCAAACGCATACAAGCTGCATAGGAAAGAACCACGCTTTCCAACATTTTTTGTTTAATGTTGAGAGCGGCTGTGTGTCTCCGGATCAGGCTCTCTTAAAGGATAAGTGTTAAATTCTGATATTTCAAAGACATTTCGCTGTGTGTGCAGGGCAGAACAGGCAGCTCTCTTAAACAGAGAGCTTAAGAGAGCTGCCTGTTCTGCCCTGCAAACACAGTCAGATGTCTTTGAAATATCAGAATTTAATACTTACCCTTTTTTCACATCTCACAAAACTTCTGGCTGGGGTCCTGCAGAAGCAGCAGCATGGATCATGTGTACCGCAGCAAAACTGGGCTGTCCGCAGAGATGCCTGAATATCGGCATGCTAAACTTGGATGCCGATATCGTACGATGCCGATATCGTTAAAAATGCTAAATATTGGCCCGATATATCGGCTGACCAATATATCTGACCTCTAATCTGAATTTTAACTTTCGTCATCTTGCAGGCAGTTATCAAAACCTCATAACTTGTTTTTGAAATTTTTTATAGGCCACTTGAAAATGCCTGCCACCATTTATGTTTTGTGAACATGTCATGATAAATGGACCAATGTTCATGGGTCAAAAAGATTTGAATAAAATCTTCTGTTACTGTGTATTACACTTAAGAACAGTGTTTTGTTTCTTATTTAAAGTTATCAAGATATGTGATAGAAATATTATGCTTTGTATGTAATATGTAATTTTCATTGTATTGCAAGGTTTCATCGTATTTATAAAGTACAGTAAATGGGCCATTCTCAAATTTGGGGAATTGCATTGATTCTTTTATTTTTGAGTAGTGTGGCACCGCAGACGGCCAGACCGCCACCAGCAATGTCGCAGTGATCCAGGAACACCTGAAAGACGTGAGTGTAATATCACATTCCCAAGGCGCCTCCTCACCATGGCGACCGTTCCCATCTCTTACATAATCACATAATCACAACATCCTGCTCTGGTGTGACAGGAAAGCACGATGCATGGTGCAAGAACTCTTGGGGAAGCTTTCCTCCAGGCGGTGCTTTACAGGGTCTTTATCATGTCTTTTTTCCTCCTTGTTTTTTTTTGTGAAGGCTTTGGAGAAGAACCAGCAGTGGCTTGCTTATCATCAGCAGAGAGAAACCTATGTAAAGGTAATGCAGGCAAGAATGTGCCATCTGGAGCAGCAGCTGAATCAGAAAAATGAAGCGCTTCAGGAGAAAGACAAAGAGACAAATTCAGAAGGTTAATTGCAGAACTTCATTACAGTTCTTTAGAAACAAGTGCATCATGAAATCCTAAATCAGAATTGATTTATCTTGTTATGGTGGCGAAGGAAACTTGAGGAATTAAATACACATTAGTTGAATATAGACAATAGAAATATACATCAGGCAGTTTTTAATATCTGAATATGGTGACCAAAAATGAGCATGTACTGAAGCTGTTAAATTAACAGTTTTGTTTGGATTTTACACCCCTTGGTATGGTATTTATGCATAAGTTTAGGGACTTTTGGTCAAATATTATAATGCACAAATATTATAATTATTTGATTCACAGATGACCTGAAGTAATGAAATGGAAAAAATAAAGCATTTTGTTTTTGTCTGTATATCTAACTCAGTACAATTGTGCACAAAAATGTGCCAAACATGCCATATTTACCTTTGGGGCTGTAGAAGTTGTTTTATTTTCACTTAGAGTTATTGGCATAGAAGGGTGAAACCAGTTTACTCATACTGTTTTGATTTTGACTTTGGATGGGTACACTTAAAGAAGAAACTGGAGTAGTGAATTTTCTCCTTCACTGTGATCTTTAACGCCCTTTGTGAATTCAGAGAGCCCTGAACACCTTTCTTTTTGCAGTGAAGCAAGCTGTTGAGATGCAGCAGCATTTCAAGGACCTCCTGCATTCAGCCCGAGCCAAGCTGAAGGTGAAACAGGAGCAAGCGGCCCAGGGCGGGAGGCAGCTGAGTCAGTTGCAGCAACAGTATGAGGACATGCAGCATCAGGTAACAAAGATGAGTCAGCAGTTGCAGACTGAGCGCCTCGGGGCAAGAAAGAGCTGAGGCGCTCAGGTCATCGCATCGAGCGTCTTTGTGCAGAGCTGGATAGTGTCTGTGCCAGGCTGGAAGACGAGAAGCTGAGGTCTATAGAGCTTCTGCAACAGGTAGCAGACTGGTTACATAACCCAGCCACAATTTATTTGCTAAAACTTTGCTGTAAAGATAAAGCAAACACCAAAAGCCCATCTTGTTAAGTAATAGTACCTGCATACTGACTGACACAAAGAGAACTGTTTGGCTCATCAGACATATCATGAACATCACATTACAGCAGTTACATGCACTTATGCCAGCCATTAAGACTGTAAATCTGGCAGTAACCAAAGGTCTGTTGTAGTTTCAGATGCATCTTTGTGGCAAAAATTATGTGACATAAAATGCAGGGAAGCTTTGTCCCAGTTGTTACAATATGTAGAGACAGGCTGCTCCATATTGCCCAAAGTGCTGTCCACTTTCTTAACATGCTTTGTAAATAACAGGGGTGAGGATCTTTAGGCACCTCATGATTCCATTAGATTTGAGAGGGCTGCAATGTGATTACAAAATGATTATTGATGATTATTGACACTAGTGATGGGCTGATCCGCGTTTTTCCGGTTCCGATCCGATTCCGATACATGACTGCCGATACCGATACAGATTCCAATATAATACATCTTTTTACTTTATTATTAGTATTATTTTTGTTGAAATTATGCTGTTTGTTAGTAAGGTTACATCACAGAATAAATAAACTACTAAGCACTTATTAGAGGAGCAAAAAATATACACAACTACATTGAACTTAAAGGCATTCCAAAGGAATTTATGTCACACTTCAGAAAAAGGTAGCAGCAACAGCTGTAAAATTTTTTAAATATCAAAACACAACAATCTTGGCTGAATCATCTGAATATCTGAATCATCTCAAGTATTATGTACATTCTAGCAGCAACAACTGTGTAGAAAATAAAGTGCAAAACTAATACATTTAAAATAGTGTGAATTCGGAGACACGACACGGGCAGAGTGTAATCTAACCATTTCTGTATTTAAGGTGGACCGGCCAAGTTACGAGATGCCCACCTTTAGCCTCGTCGTGTTTTGAGAGAATAATCTAAATAGTTCAAGTAGTATGTCCACTTTAGCAGCAACAACTGTGTAAAAAAAAAATTACGTGAATTCGGAGACACAACAAAAACAGCCAACAAAACACACAAAATAGCCCTTGAAAGAACCCCAAAGAGGTCTTGAGGGAGAGCTAAGAGTCTTCTCTGATATTCCTTTCGCTTTTGGGTTGTCTGCTGTAAATTTGTTGCGTTTTTGGAAAACGTCAACGAGCATCTGCTGCCTGGTGTCTTTTTCCCCTGTTTGCTAACATCTCCTGGTACACTTTGTCATGAAATCTCTGCAAGTGCTTGATTAAATTTGTTGTATTGTACGACGCAACAAGTAAACTCTAATATCTGTTCAAAACAACGGCTTGCTCAGATTGAAGTTGCCGCAGGTTCACGGTATGGGGCAGTGACGCATCTTGTATTACACAGCGTCGAGTTTAAGGTCCAGCGCAAGCTGCGAACTGGAATATAGAGATCGGGGCTGTCTGACCGATATCCGATATTGGATTTACAGCTATATCGGACCCGATGCTGATATCATATCGGATCAGGCCCATCTCTAATTGACACATAAATAATGCTTGTGGACCGCAGCTTATTTTGAGCAACATAAATAACTGATCTTATTCAAAACTAAATCATGAAGAATCCAAGACCTTATTTATTAAAAATGTGGTTTCTCATGTTTGTCGTGTTTCCAAAATATTTCAATTTAGTTTTACACAACTTGCATGTAGTGTGACTCATGTCCAGGTCTTTTTTCCCTTTGAACTTCATAAAAGCCAAAGTACTTCCAAATGTCTGCTTTTAATGTTGAGAGTGCAGTTCGTATATCCGGGCGCTGCACTTCCGTACATTAGAGTTCCCCTTTTTTCATTCCTTGACATGGCATTGGTAATTAATATTAACAAAATTGATTTTTAACATTTTTTAAAGGACTCAAATACCCCATCTACAAACAAATCTCTTACAGATGTAATGCCTTTATCATGCCATAAACTAAATGTCGAATCCAGAAGTGAAGGGGGAAAGAGATGATTGTTCTTGATCGGGATACTGGCTGAACTGGAGCTAAATTTGAAACAACGTCTAAACTGAGACCATATCTTAAGAGAATTCAAGACGACGGGGTTGTTTGTATACCGAGCCGGTCTAATTGGTAGTGCTGAATAGAATAAAGCTGGAAGTGAGGAGGATTTACAAGAGGACAGCTCCAATTGGCACCAAGGGGTACTAACAGATGAAATCCACTGGGATAGTTTTTGAATATGGGCAGCCCAGTAGTAGAATTGAATATTAGGTAAGGCCAAACCGCCACTAATTTTGCACTTCTGCAAAAGACTTTTACGAATTCTGGGAACTTTGCCACCCCATAAAAAAGGTATTAGTAGCTTGTCAACAGAAGCAAAAAAGTAATTGGGTAAAAAAAAGGGGAATTGATTGAAAAAGGAAGAGAAATTTGGGTAAAACGTTCATTTTGACCACATTAATCCTACCTACCAATGAAATGGGGAGACCATTCCACCGTCTAATATCTGATTTCTAATATCTAATACCTTGAATTCATTATGATTCCGAATGATACCCTTAAACAAGGACGATGTTGAGTGCAATAGAGAGTGGCTCAATAGCTATGGCAAAAAGTAAAGGTGACAATGGACATCCCTGACGCTTACCTCGATTTAAAGGAAAATAAACGGATTGAACATCGTTAGTGTGGACACTAGCCTGAGGAGACGTATAAAGGAGACGGATCCAGGAAATGAAACGGTCTCCAAAACCGAATTTGTGAAGGACTGCGAATAGATATTGTCACTCAACTCTATCGAAGGCTTTTTCTGCGTCCAAAGAGATCATTATTTCTGATTCCTCAGAAGGTAGTTTTGAATAAATTATGTCAAAGAGCATACGGAGATTGGAGGACAGCTGCCGACCCTTTATGAATCCATTTTGATCCTCAGAAATAACACGTGGCAATACCTCCTCTAGCCGCGAAGCCAAAATTTTAGCCAGTATCTTAACATCTGCGTTAAGCAATGACAGAGGTCTATAGGATTCGCAGGAAAGTGGGTCCTTATCGTTTTTGGGAAGTAAAACTATTGAGGCCTGAGACAAAGTAGGTGGCAACTCCCCTCGCTCTAGTGACTCATTAAACATGGAGAGAAGCAGTGGTGCCAACTGCCTATCAAACTTCCTATAAAACTCAACGGGAAACCCGTCAGCCTTATTGGACTGCATATTAGAGATGGAGCCTAACAGTTCCTCCAGGGAAAGAGGGTCCTCCAATTTCAAAGCCAATTCAGAGGGGACAACCGGATTATTAAGGTTTTGCAAAAACTCACGAATGGTTGTGGTGTCTGTGGGAAATTCAGATGCATACAATTCAGAATAAAATGATTTGAAGGTAGCATTGAACTCAATAGGATCAGTAATAATTTTATTGCATGTGGACCTAATTTCGGGAATTAAACGAGAGGCAGCCAGACGCTTAAGTTGTTTTGCCAACAATCAACTAGGTTTATCACCTTGTTCATAATACATAGCATGGATATGTAGAAGTAGACGCTCTGCTTCATTTGTGGAACACAGGTCGAGTTCAAGCTGAAGATTCTGACGCTGTTTGATCAAGTCTGGAGTAGGATTGAGTGCACATCTCTGGTCTAGATCCCCAAGCACAGCAGAGAGAGCATTAAATTTAGCATGCATAGTCTTGTTACGATATGCAGAATAAGAAATAATTTGCAGTGAACTGGAGGTGCCCTCTTTATGATTGTATAGCAAAAAATCATCTATTGCCCTGGAAACGACCTGACAAAAATCGTTATCAGATAAAAGAAGAGAGTTGAGCCTCCAGGGGGGCCGACAACGCTTATGAGAGGCTAACTGAATGTCCATTACTACAGGGGCATGATCAGAAATTACAATATCTAAATAATCAGTGTAGAAAAACGTATGGACTGAGTGCCGTATCAATTAAGAAATAATCGATTCTGGAATAAGAGTGGTGAACGGAGGAAAAAAAAGAAATTTTTTTGACTATGGGGTTCCTAAGCCGCCATGGATCCGAGACACCATATTTTAACATAAAGTCCGTAAACTTCTTAGCCATGGCTGACCCAGGTACCACTCTTGGATTGGAGCGATCCAATGAAGGGTCTAGAACACAATTGAAATCCCCTCCTAGAATCAACATATGGGTATTTAAAAAGGGAATAGAATTCAACACAGTATTCACAAAGCTTGGATCATCGAAATTCGGAGCATATAGGTTCACCAAAGTAACCCTAAGCTGCAGCAGGAGAC
>JBBIGA010117997.1:0-10106 GCA_037576975.1 Alestes dentex | reverse complement strand
ATTTAATGAGGAAAAGTATAAAAACACTGCTGTAATCAACACTCTCCTCTTGCAATGTGACCAGTTGGATGGTAAAATGCTACGTCAAAGGTAATTATTGCCATTTTGTTTAAGAGTGAACAAGAGATTTGTTCTCCTGTAAACACTGCATCATTTCTCTCATTTTGATGTATCGTCATTTCCTTTTGAATTTTGCTTTAAAGAACAAACTTTTTATTTTGGAAATTAGGATAAACATTGTCAGCAGTTCTGAAAAACTAAGACAAAGCTGTTCAGTTCAATACTTGCACCTATAAAAGATAAGAGAACCTGAGAAACTGAATATTTTTGGAGCTGTATATCCTAACATTTGTAGACACCTGCTCATCCAGCATTTCTTTTGAAATCAAAGGTAAAAAATTGAGAGTTTGTGACTCCTTTTCATCAGTAACAGCTTCTGCCTTTCTGGGAAGGCTTTATGCAAGATAGCTGGAAACATTACAGTGAGATTTAGATTGCATTTAGCCATAAGAGCATTTGAGGGGTCATAGACTTATATCTAGTTCTGTATCACAAATGCTACTCTAACTCATCCCAAAGGTACTGGGATTGGTTATGGTGACCTTAGGCTCATGAGCAGCAGCTCCAGAGAATCTGCTGGTCATGCTGTTCTGTGGAGATCATGCAAATGTGTATGTACACAAAATAGGTGCTGCTAAGTGTTTGGATACTTCTGGACACCTAGCATATTATTCTTTTCAGCAGGTACAAAGGTAGGCTTTGTGTGTGCATTATAAGTTGTGTGTGTGTTACCTGTGGTGTGGACAGCATGTCCAGGCTCCAGGAGCACATTTTGCCATCAGTGGAGATGCTGATGAGGTTATTAGCATTCTGAGTTCCCACCACATTCACACAGTACACTGGATGCTGAACACAAACAGAAAGAGTCAGAGACAAAGAGGAACTAGAAAAATGCAAGGTTGACTGCAGGCATCCTCAAATCAAATATATATTTTTTAATGCCACTTCAAATATAAAGACCAAATTTGCAGTGATGATACACCAACTATATCGAAGTGACTCACTCATGTATGCTAGCACTCCAGCAGGTAACCTCAGTTTAATGTGCGCCCCTGACAGCACCCCTATATTATTTGCTATGTATTATTCGATGTGTGTGATATGTAAAAATGTCATACTTGATGATGAAAAATAATGAAAAATAATCAAAATATATGTTCTCAATGAATTAATTTGCTGTCGTAAACTGAGTGATAAGCAAGGTATTATTAAGCAGTCTGAACTTTCTCCAGAAGAGCTATTAGAGCTCGTCACTTTTATGAGTATTACTGAAAGGGAGGAAACTCACACCTACCAGACCGCGCTAATATATTTGTTTTGATAAGTTTCATATATGTGAAGCAGTATTAATTCAATCACCTGTGAATATTCAATTATTGTCAAAATCATGACTAGATTATTAGATTGTTTATACAATCGATAGTGACAGCTACAGTGTCAAAAAATGATATTTGTCTTGTTTCCTGAGGGCTAAGACATTTCTTAAGCTAATGTAAATTTGAATATAAGACAATTTATTAGGATTTTTTAAATTTATTAAAGATTTTTTATACTAATTTATGTAATAATCTTTATTGTCAGAATAACGCTTGCACATTTCTGGACACATTTTAAACACATTTCTTCAAAGGGCTTTACATCAAAAAGTCATTTTAAGTGTCTCAGTGTAAAGTGACCATTTGTCATCCGTGAACATGCCAAGTGAAGCAGCAGGCAGCCAGGAACACAGAACCCGGGGAGCAGCGTGTGGGGACTGTACCTCGCTTAAGGGTACCTCAGTGGTGCCTCTAGCAATCCAGGGATTCAAACCCACATCCTTCTGTTCACAGTGCCAACTCCCTAACCACTAGGCCATCAGCTGTCTAAAGTTAATGACCCTGAAGAGTAATTTTCAGTAAAAATAATGTAATCTAAACTCCAAAAGGCAAAAAGTTTTGACCAGAGGTTTACGGGCTTCTGAACTTCTGCTGAGGACTGCTACTGTTTTAAGTATGTGAGTGTTTGTGTGTGTTTGTACCGTGTGTGCGGAGGCTGACAGTGGTGTTCTCTGTACTGGAGTCCGCTTGTTACTGCGGTTGTCCCACAGAACGATCTGTCCAGAGTACGTTCCCCCGACAACCAGGTTAGGATGGAAACGTGCGAACGCTGCTGACATCACTGCCGACTGGTGGTGAGAGAGAAAGAAAAGAAAAACACAAATCACTCACTACACAGCAGGAACAATTTAAATTAAAGCATTAGCCAAAACGTAACAGAAGCTCATACCCCTCCAATTAGAATCAAGCAAACTGTATTCCTATATTATCATATACATGCCTCAAACCATGTTGGGTTGTTAACTAAGCTCTAATAGACTTGAGGTTTCTGATACTGTATGACACATCCTGAAGTCAAATTCTGTTTGACTTTTGTCCCCTTTTTTGGATACTAAACATGTCTTGGCTGACAACAGGGGACATTTGTGTGAATTTGATTTTTTCTCACCCACAAACATGCTTTCTTAGTGCACTATAGGGACAAATGTATTGGGACACCTGACCATTACACCAGCAGGAACTTTAATATGGAGTTGGTCCCCCTTTGCAGCTATAACAGCTTCCACTCTTCTTGGAAGGCTTTCCACAAGAATTTGGGTTTCTGTGGGAATTTGTGCTCATTCACTCTGTAGAGCATTTATGAGGTCAGACACTGATGTTGGATGAGAAGGTCTGGATCACAATCTCCGTTCCAGTTCATCCCAAAGGTGTTGGATGGGGTTGAGGTCAGGGCTCTGTGAAGACCAATCAAGTTCTTCCACACTGAACTCATCCAGCCATGTCTTTATGGACCTTGCTTTGTGCTTTGGGGCACATTCATGCTGGAACAGAAAAGGTTCTTCCCCAAACTGTGTCCACAAAGCATTAAGATTGTCCTTTACTGGAAGTAAGTGGTCTAGACCAAACCCTGAAAAACAGGTGTGTCCCAGTACTTTTGTGCATATAATATAACTGCTGCAAAGCTAGACAAGCTTTACAAACCTGTTTTGTCAGAAGACCTTATTATTCAAATTATACTGCTATGGTGTTCAGAATCGCTACATGATGTTGAGTGTTGAAATTAAAATGAGTCTCATTTGACATGAATAACACAATTGTCAGGTCTCGGCCAGCAGCCAGTAGAGGCCGCTATTGGGCACACGTATATGTGGTACTTTTATTTTGAAATGGGGGTGTGTTTGTGTTTAGTGTCACTGTGTCAACTGTCTTGTGTTTAGTTATCACTTAGTTTTAAGTGATTATGTTTAATGATTGGTTTCCGTCCGAGTCTGTTTGTGTATTTAAGTTCTTTGAATTCATGTTTTAGTGGCTGGTTAACCTTCACACATCCCTCACGCTACCCGTTTCTTATGTGTCTGCTGTTTTAGTTCTACTTTGTGTTTAAAGGCCCTTGGGCCTATTCCTGTTCTGTTTAGTGTAGAGTCTGTGTCTTTTTGTAAAAAAATCCATCCAATGGAACCTGCATCTTGCACCTCGCCTCACCACTCCCCGAGCACGCAGCGCGTGGCAGATTAACCAGCCACCCCAGAGGCGCAGCAGGTTCCTGCACCGACTCCCAGGCTCGGAGTCCCCAAGTAGAGGGCAGCCGCCACGCCAACAGCCAGGAGAGAGCGTGAGCCAGCCTCGTACCAGCAGGGAGACAGTGGGCTACAGAAATTGTCCAGAGTGAAGGTCCTCCGGAACTGGAGCCCGCTCTGAGCACTGTCAGGTCTCGGCCAGTGGCCGGTGAAGGCCGCTATTGGGTTCCATCCAATGGAACGAGCTGAGCACACAGCTCGTGACAACAATCTAAATGTAGAGCCGTCGTCAAGCCCTTCAGGAGCCGAATCGGATGTGTTAGAGCAGGTAAATGACAGGGCCTGGCACCACAGGGTTAGGACACTGAGGCGTGTGATTCATGCATAAGGTGATTGGTATTACAGTATCAGAGGAGAAGCTTTAGCACAGATCTTACCTGACAGTGGAAGACATATTCAGGCGTGGTTTTCTTATACTTCATATTCCACACCAGAGCAACTCCATCTGGCTCGTGAGGAGCTTCCTCATTACTGTTGTACGAAGCTACCAGCAACTCAGGATACTGAGGGAGTGATAGAGAGAGATTTTAATTTTATTTTATTTTATTAAATAATAACCTGACAATATGTATTGAAACAGTTTAAATTATATACTAAAATGTATATTTATATTTGTTTGTGGATATTAAATATTATTAAATGCAAACTACCTTGGTAATAATATATTTTGTGAATTGATGGAACAAAACCTTGTATCTCTTTCAATGTTAGTAAACATAACTAGTCATTTTGGACCATCTTATGTAAAAAAGCAGATGTGATTTTCAAATGATGTAAAAACATGAAAAACAAAAAATACTGAGATACAAGGTTTTCTTACAGTTGCATTTGATCACCACTTTTACAGGCAATTTAGATATTCATTTCTTAACTACATGACATCATTCTTGATGTTATACAGCTTTCTAGTCACTTTTGCAGAGCACAAGAATCAAAACAGAATTGTTCTATGTACCTGCGATAAAACTGAATATTAAGTATTGAAAACAGTGCTTATAAACTTCAAATACTAATAATCTAATAATCAGTTAAATTATGGCTGTCCAAGGCACTGAATATGACTGAATGATGTGCATGGCAAACCTGCGGAGACCAGTCCAGGCAGGTGACCACTCTGTGTTTAGACCAGCGCTCGTCCGTAAACTGCCTGTTCAGGGACATCTTAGTCCCAGCCTGAGTGTCCCTGGAACACACACAGAGCAAAAAGCACTACTGTCAGTTAAACATGGGGGTGTTTTGCAAAGTCTACATTAAACATTGAGAGAGAGAGAAATAAAACCGAAAAAGAAAAACTACACACACAAAACTGCGATTACATGACTGGGTCAAACATTTGACCCTTACAGGCCTCTGCTCCCTCTTACATGGGAAATAACTGCTGTTTTTTGTAACTTCACATTTTTAATTTACACAAGCATCAATAATAATAACGATAATATTATTTGTTTGATAGTTTTGCGAGAGTCCATAACTATAAAGCAGTTATAGGAACAAGCAACAGTAGGAATAAACAATAGTTTAATCTCTATCAAATAAAAACATCATAAACTTGCTGTTCAGTAAAAGCTATGTCATCTTTAATTTGGCCATGTGAGTGTAACTAATAGAGTATATATCCAGCATGAACCTTTGAAGCACTTTGTGCTCTAACCTGTGGTGCTCCTTGTTTAAGTTCTTTACTTCAGAGTTGTGTTTTAGAAAATTTCAGATTAGTGTTTAAAATTTAAAACTGTACGTACATGCTTATATCTACTGTACTTGTACTTTATTTTATTTGTGTTTCAGAAAATTCCAGATTTTTTTGTTTAAAATTTGCTTATTGTCTATAATGTCTGCACAGTCAAAAGGAGCAGTTCAGCATTTCACTGCGTGTTGTACTTGTATGACTACGCATGTGACAAATGAATCTTGAATCTAGTGTTGTGGGATAGGCTAGCCTTCACACCCCATGTGCATCAATGAGCCTTGGCCACCCAAGACCCTGGTCCTAACCACTGCATACCGGGAACAACCCACAAGACCTGTCTTTCTAAACATGCCCTGACCCAGTCGTTAAGCCATCAGATTCAAAGTCTCTCAGATCCTTACACCTGCAGATTTTTACCCATTTCAACACAACGACTTCAAGAAATCATGCCCCCCCCCTTGATTGGTGCCACTGTAACAAGGTCAAAATAACAGAATTACCTACCAGTGCTTTTAATGTTGTGGCTGATAGGTGTATGTCATAGTAATACATGTCATATATATATGCAAGTCAGAACCATTTTGTTGTAGCTTTTTACAATGTCAGAACACCTTTGTTTTGTAATATCCAAAAACACATACACACACACACACACACACTCCTCACCCCTCCTTCTCCTGCAGGTCACGGCCGCTGTAGTCGAAGCAGACGTCCACCTGCTCTGACAGGGCACGCTCCACAATCCGGGAGGTCTGGTCAAAAAATGTCCGAAACTCCTCCGTGTGCAGGATCTGCTGCTTCTCCTCTTCTGTCAACTCGTGAGGGGCCGCTAGAGAGCAGGACAGAAAGCAGCACAGATTATGTAAAAAAAATGTCTTTCACCTGCTTATCTCCTGCCCCCATTCTCCAAATGTAACCGATGAACCTAAACAAGCTTGCCACCTGAAGTTTGGTGTCAGATCAAATGACCAAAGAAAGTGTCTTTTTAATGAATAGACGTGGCTTAGGCAGAGTATAACATTCGTAACATTAATGTATATCTGAGTCTAATACAACCATGTACTATCAATTACCAACTGCATCCCTAAATCATCACACACTTACCAAAAATACAACAACACTACAGAAACATTTCAGGCTTCAAGATAACTGATACTATTGCACTTTTACTATTGTACTCAGGCCTCCAAGACGCCTTCTTAATGCACCTTGTTTGTTTTCTATAGCCTGTCCTATGTTTTTTACCATATTTGTCCATGCTCACAATCGGCTTAGTTTAGTTGAATTTGAATGTAGCTCATATATTGCACACTTCTTAAGTCTATAGTCCTATGTCTTTTTATGCTCCACCGTCTAATAAGACATGTTTGTTTCATTTGATCGTTGTTGTTCTTGACATCACATTGAATACAGTGTCACCTACAATGCATAAATGTTTGGTACCGTCGATGCAAACCCTTTTGAGGGTTTTGAGTTATGCATGCAAGACTGCAGTTTTCCATCCCTAGTCAATATGTGAGCTAAAAATTCTCCTACCCTCCTCTTCGGCTTTGTGGGAGTCGTTCTCCTCCGGAGTTTCGAGAGCAGACTGAACCACAGCCAAGTCTTCCTCCTCATTATCATCTTGAGCTGTGGAAAAGAGACAATGATGATTTAATACCATCTCTACACCGACTTATACAGCAAATATAAGAAGGATAGTCCACTGAGATTTGGTTTAAGCAAGGGTGTGGACTGTACCTTCTTTAGGCTGCGCATGGGTGGGTGTCTGTGTTTCTTTAGAGTAGGACACCAGCTCTTTCGGAGGGAAATCCACCTGAGTCACTTTAGCCATCCCCAACCTCAGAGGAATCCGTCTGAGAAGGAAAAGTAGCCAGCGTGAAACACACTCTCTCTCTGGATCATTTTTATTTCAACCCAGTATTTGCGGTTAAAGGAATCGTTCGGTCAAAAGAGCTAATGTTACTATCAACAAATGTAAGGGAGTGGCCACCAATTATTGGAAAAATAATCTGGTTATTGGTGCCTACTTTCTTGCATTTGTTTTCAGGTTATTTGGTAAAGGCATTCCTTTAAGTCTGAACATTTGCACAGCTGTAAAGACGGAAAATCGAATCTATGGGATGTGGAAAATACACTTTTGCCCATACATCTGGAACAGTTCACATCAACAATTCGGTCTCAGTGATGCACTCAGACTGCTCTGATACTGGCTGCGAGGAAAAAAAGCTGAGTTATCAGGGTGTCACTTGCCAGATTTTAAAAAAGTGGTGGCTGACATCTATGAGAGCTGGTTTAAAATATACATACAGTCTGGTGAGCGCCCACTAGTGGTGGGCATCACCACAAAAGGGCAAACAAATACACAATCATAATTAAATCAAAACTTTAGATTGATTACAGCAATCTGATTTAGTAATATTGCTGTTACTAATTCATTACACCCATTCTAGATTAGACATGTTTTACTACTACTAAAACCGACACATTCAGGGTTTCACAGTACCATATTAAAGCTTGTATAAATGTACTTCAGTTTAGTTCAAGACTAGGCTTAATGTCTGGAACACCAGCCCACAGAGAATTGCATTTGAAGAGAAGCTGAGCTGTAGGTATGTGAACATTGTCCATGTAATAATAATACAAAGATCAGAATGTGGAATTGTATTGAAGAAATTAAGTGCATTAAACTGCAGCTCATGTTTTGTTTTGACTTTAAAGGGTTAAAACCCATTTGTGAATCTGCCCTACATACAGTGTTGTGGCACGATATGAAGATGAAATGATGAAAGTGCTCTAGGATGATGGAACTGGAGTTTTAACAATGGTTTTATTTCCCAGTTCCATTCCTGAGAGAACTCCATACCCCCAACCCATCTGAGCACATGAAGGGCCTGGTGACTGGTTAGTTGAGACAGGTGTGTTTTGGAGCAGTGAAAGCAACACACACACAGATTTAGAGAGAAGAGCAGAGAGTAGTACCCAAGCTGAGAGTCGGAATGCAGCAGAAGAGTAGAAGGGTCAGAGTCCCAATGTAGTGTCCTGCCACACACACACACACACACACACACACACACATAGATGGAAGCATGCATGCAAACAGAGTCAAAAAGAAAAGATATGTTAAAGGAAAGTTATACCGTACAATGTTTATCCACACACACATATACACACACAACTCTAAACAGCTTGTTATTTACACAGAGCCCTGGCATGCATGTGGGTACAGGTTGGTATGTAGACACACAAGGAATCTGTTGGAACAGGGGTGTTAACTAAACTGATTTTTGCACAATAGAATCCAATGCAATAAATGATCACAGCCAGTAATCTATGCCTTCAGTTTTGGGCAAAAAACATTCAATTCTTAAATGTAAAAATCTTTGGTGCTTTTTTGTTTTGTAGTTATTTATATTCCACTACAGTCACATATATGAAATCAGGGTTGTTTTTGTAATAAATTCAGAATTATACCAAAATTAACTGAATTGAACTGAGATGCAATTTCACAATATTCACAAGTCTTTCTTAAAGATTTTTCTTCTGAATCGAATCTGATCATTGTGAGATTTGTTCTTTTCTGTATCTTTTCCATTGAGAAACTAGCAAATATTGTCTGTGTTATTCTTAAGCAATAGATAAAGACAGAGATTAGGTTAAAGAAACATTGGAGTATTCGTTTAATGGGTTAATCCAGCAGGATTGGTGAGAGTTACCTGGGTCCTGTGGCTCCATCTCCAGAGTCCTGGCTGCCTGTCTCACTGCCCACCGATTTAGCAGAAGGGGACATGGGAGGGGGGACTAAATAATGAAACAAACACGTATCCTCTGTTACTACACGCAGAGGCTGCACTACTCACACACACGCACATACACAAAGGGAAATTGCCCATTTGGAGTGCAAAACAAAATGAAAAGGTAAAATCAAATATAAAAAGCACAGGAGAAAAGCAGGAATATGTAAAGTGCGGGAAGAAGCAATACAAACCAAAAAAGTGGAGCATTCCAGAAAGAAAGAGAAGACAAAAATGCAAAAGTGGTTAAAATCATGCAGGAATAACGTGTTTCAAGGAGACATTAGAGCTCATTCCTAACAGACAAAATAATCAGTATTTTTTAGGATGAGAACAACAACTGGGGAAAAAAACAGGTATTAAAAACAGTAGCAGGAGTGGTTTGTAAACTCAATAGAGAGGATTTGTTAAAATATTATATTCATATAACTTTGCCTGACCTCAAACGTACAACCGCATAAACAAAAAACACTACTCTTTTCAGCTAAGCATACATGCATGCAAATAACATGGCTCTACAAATGCTAAACATGTAGGAAATGGACAGTCATACAGCATCACAATCCACACAAGCAAGTCTATTTGACTTTAGTTCACTACTGAATGAAGTTTGAGTGAAGTGTAACATGATTTACATATACTGCTGATAAAACAAACTTTAAATATAAGCTATTACACTAAGCTCCCGGAACTAAGCAATGACACTACATTTCCCATGATGCACTGTAGCGGTCGTACCCATGGCGGGGTCAGTGATGCCCATGCTTTGCAGTAGAGCCTCTGCTTCTCTCCGCTTCCTCTCCAAATCAGAGTCGTCATTTGGGGGAGACGAGCCATCCTTGCGTCCTTCAGTCTGCAAAAAGAAATGGAAGAGAGTGATACACACACACACACACACACACACACACACACACACACACACACACACACACACACACACACACACACACAC
>JBBIGA010117996.1:0-10109 GCA_037576975.1 Alestes dentex | reverse complement strand
AGGAACAGTTCTCCAGGCTTCCTGAAGGACTTTCAAAGACTCTCATTTTCAGTCCAGTCCCTGAACCTGATCAGTTTTAAAGGAATGTTTTTTGTTTGCTAAGACACACAGTGACCTACGTATGAATCATTCAATGAATGCTGAGTGGTTGGAAATCCTTTATTTAGGCTCCTTGTATCTTTAGGCACTTTGCAGCCCATCGCAGTAAAACAGTTGTTCCTGTTTATTTCATTTAATCTACTCAATATGCCAAATATAAGACAGTTTAACAGAAGTAAAAGAGCATTTTTGAATCACCAAGGTGATTCAAAGCAAAATATGAAGGAATGAGGGGTGGCTTTTGCACAGTACTGTATAAAGTAGATCTCTTAAATAACAAGCGACCAGCGGTAGGTCAACCAAGTCTGTTTTCCATGTATACACCAAATAACGTCTTAGATCTAAAATGTGCTATTAGTTGACTGAGTTGATGACAAGTTCTTACTGTTACATTATTACATTCAGAATAATGCTGTAACATCAGCGACACTGTTCAGAAATGAACCATGGCAATGAGCCTCTCATTTGTATAAAACAAACATAAAAAGACCCTAAGAACATGTTCTCTCACCTGTGGGGCGATCCGGTGCTGGTCCGCTTTGATGATTGACAGGTCAATCAGCAGCTCACACAGGACAAAAAGGGCATCCAAGACCACGAGACACACAACAGCTATCTAGAACCCAAAGAAACATGCATTACTCAGCCTTTTCATTTCAGGAGGGTTAAGCAATGTGAGCGCTGCTGTGTCACTGAATACCTGAATGAGTGCAGTACACTACTGATTTCATTACAGCTGATTTTATTTCTCATTTATTTTATTTTTATTTATAACCTGTAACTCACACTGCTTGGGCTAAATAAACACAACATTTTATTAGTAATACACCAAAATTCTTGCCTGAAACCAAAACGCTGAAAAAAAACCCTGAAATAATTATTGTATGATTGTATGTTTCATTGATTTAAAAGATTTAACTATAAATTGAATTTAGTTTTAAAATAAAGGTTTGCAATGTTAAAAAGCAGGAGGTAAAGGATGTACTACACTGTGCAGAAGTCTTGAGCCACCTCCTTGTTTCTTCCTATTTTGCTTCCAGAGATCCAGACTTTCTTGTATTTTCAATGTAGACTTCAGGAACAGTTCTCCAGGCTTCATTTAATCTCCTTGATGTACCATAATACTGTACCAGATAAGACAGTTTGACAGACAGAAAATTGTAATTTTGTACCAACAATGTGATTTAAAGCAAAATATGATGAAACCCCTCATGACTTTTGCACAGTACTGCACAGAGGGAAGGTCTTGTGTTGCTGCCCTTGTTTTCATCATTATCTGATGATTTTCAGAGTTTTCGTGTTTTCACAGAATCGGACAGAATCGTGTTTTGGATGGCCTAAACTTTCTTTAAGTCAAAACCACAACACAAGTAACATGATTTGCTCTTTAATGAGTCAAACTGCCCTTTTAAATCCTTCAATGAAAAATCTGTGACATTTTAAACAACATAAATCACAACAAGTGCTGCATTAAAGCAAGAGTTGACTGTCTGTTTAGCACAATACATCATACATAATTATGCTGTGACATTTTGGTACATCCATCCATCCATCACTCCATTATCCGAGCTGCTTATCCTTAACTGGGGTGGTGGGTGCTGGAGCCTTTCCCGGCACTCATAGGGCAAAGAGAACAGGTCACCAGTCCATGGAAAAAAACTAAATATGGAATGTGCCATAACTTTTGCATAGACCACATGTGGATGTATGGATGTGTTGCCATGTCATTTGAAATGAACATTGAAATGAACTGTGTGAATATAATTTTGATTTTATCGGGTACTGTAGGAAAATAATAGTGTGAATATTAAAAAAACACGTTAAACTGGTCTGAGTACTTTTACTGGTATGTATAAAGCTGATCTGTATTATACTGTACTGTATTGTATTGTTTGTACTGTATTATTTTGTATGGTATTGTACTGTATTGCCCTGTATTGTAATGTACAGTATCACACTGTATTGTATTACAGTAATCCCCTACTTTTCGCTATTTTTATAGTGTTAACCCTAAATATGCCCCAAATATGCTCCCAAAACACTTAAATTTCATTTTAAACCCAGTTTAATACACTACCCTTAACGAAAATATAAATGTAACTGGCAATCTGTGCGTTCTGGAAAAGAACGGCTGTCCGATGCACAGCAGCCGTCTATTATTCACCGAAAACCGTTCGACTCACCAGTGTGCTGTCCCAATACTTTTGTCCCAACATTCCTAGCGGCATAACCCCTGCGGTGCGACCACCCAGACACTTCAAACTTCATATTTCCAATGAGCCCTCATTTGCAATTTAAGCCCCCGTAGATCACGAGTTATTCGCCAGAAACCGTGAGAGCCAGAGCGCACCCATCTTTAAAATACCTAGCGCTGTGCACGGGAACCAGTACAAAAACATTTATACAGTTTTATTCTGTATGGAAATGTAGCTTAATTTATGGTCATATTTATGTTACAAAATTAGTACATTTTTCTTAATAATTTAGAAGTAAAATGCGTAAAAAAAACATACTGCCAAGAAAAAAGCAAAAAAAAAAATGCTGAGAATATTTGCAGGTTCCGCGTTATTATGGAGATTTCCGCGTAAAACTATCAGTTAGGTTCTCAGAAAAAATTAGCGCGTGACGGAATCTGCGACTCCTGATCCGCGTAAAACCGGGGGGTTGCTGTACACTATATTATATTGTATTGTGTTGTACTGTATTTTATTGTACCATATTATATTGTATTGCACTGTATTGTATTGCACTGTATTGACTGTATCAGAAGCCTTTTGTCTGAGGGGTCACCAGCATCAACTTTACCTGAAACCTCTCGGAGCTGAAGAGGCTCTTCATGGACTCTCTGAAGGTCAGTGGGGGGCTTTGGCTCTGCTTTGCTGACTCCAGCTCTGTGGGGGTCGGGTGCAGTTCCTCTGCGTGCCACTGGGGGACGCTGTGGTGCTTGTCCCCCACCGCTGTGAAGAACCGTAGATAACGACGGGACATGGTGCCTGGGCTGCCCGACACTCAACTGGAAAGGCCTGCAAACGGGATACAGTTTAATTAGCCATGTTTAGCATCCTGCATGAAGAAGGTAAAAATCTCATGAAGTTACTCATGGTCAAATCAGCTCACATCATCACAGGCTGAGGTTTACTGGAACACAGTAAATGTCGTTCTGGGGGATGGTGGGGTGGGCGTGGGGGGTTAGCATGAGAAAACAGCACTCAAAGTCTAACAGAGCTACATATTCAACAAAGGATAACACAGCAGCGCTCGGATGGTCTTAAAAGCTGCATCTCCAGGCTGTGCTGAGGGGAGACCCCTGTGACAAGAGTCAGTTTAGGAGGCCTTCCTATTCTCCCTTTTATATAAAAAAATTACTTTTAAACACAATAGGGCGCCTGTGAGTCCTTACTGAATTGAAGTAAATGAGGCTAAATGGATAAACCTTTTAATAAAACGTTTTTCTAGTCTTGAATTTTCTTTGATTTTAGAAAGTAAAAGAAGTACATTTTAAAAAATGAAAACTTACAACTGGGGCGTTATTAGGCCTAGGCATACAGGGTTACAAAAAAATAATAATATAAATAATAATAATAATAATATAATTTAACACATATGCTCTATTTGAACGTTTGAAATTAACGTTTTGGACATGCTCAAGAGCCCCATCTAGTGTCTGATCATCACTGTAGACTTCAAGTGGCAGATTTTCTGGTCAAATCGAGTTGGTCTTTATTGTCATTTCATCCCTAAACACAGTACAGGGGGTCCTCGGGTTACAACAGTCCCAACATACGACGTTTCGAGTTCACAACACTCGCTCTCATAACTTTGGTAACGCGTGGCAGAAGATTACGCAGTAATTCTAAGGAACTTGGTGTCCCTCAGTACGCTTACCTACGCCATTATGGACTGTTAAAAGTTAAAAGATAAAAGTTTTTTACACTCATTTTTTTGTCTTTTTTTTCTGTTACTACAGTGCAGTGTGTAAGTACAGTGCATGTATGTCCTTTGCCTTTTTCTGTACTTAGTTGTGTTTTTATGTTCTAGATCATGATTGCACAAGCAAAACAGTGGCAGCTCACACACAGGGGTATTACAACCTGTATAGTATAATTTAACGTTTTCACTATTTTACCAAGACAAATACTAATGTTTTTGTGATGTCACAAACCCCCGCCATTCATTCACCAACCCCTTTAACGGTTAATTGGACTTTCATCAGATTACATGAAGACCTCGAGTCATCAGAACACCCAGTAACTCACTTGGAGCTGTGATTGGTCACCCTGTCAGAAACACTGTGATTGGTTAGAGGTTCAGTTGCATATTGCAGCCTTTTATGATATCAGTATTGCAGAGACAGGTATCACGATAACAATTAGCAGCTGATTTATTGTGCAACCCTAATAGACGATGTTACATGTTCACTGACAGCTTTTGACCTTCTTTATTCCCGTAAAACTACTTTTTAACAACGTGCTCCACCAAACAAACCACATTCTTCATGGAAACTATGAATATCTCAATGAGGATGTAAAAATAAGCAAGTCCACTACATCTGCTATGAGGGCTTCCACCGAACAAGGAAATGTGAAAAGGGTTCACTGTATTACAGGACCATTTAAATGTACACAATCCACCTTATCCCCTATGTAGTCCATGAACCAAGATATGAAAAGATGGAAAATTGTGGTAGTGGTGGCCTATAGGGTAGGATACTTGCCTCTGGACCAAGAGGTCATGGGTATGAATCCTACCTTCAGCACAACACCACTGTGCTCCTGAACAAGACCCTTACCCCCAAGTTGCTCCAGGGAGACTGTCACCTTAATTAGAGAATGGAAGTCGCTTTGGATAAAAATGTCTGCTAAATGCCGTAAATGTACATGATGCCATTTTCGTGATGCTATGGTGGCTAAGCTTCCATTACCTTTGCAAATTCAGCTTTACTCCATGTTTAAAGGTAACAGTGAGTCGTACAGTGTCAGAAACCACATAATCGAGTCTATTAGAGATTACCAAACACCTTTATGTTGTTCGAGATGAGTGTGTGATGATTTAGACATCCCAGAGGAACGGAAATTTCAGAATAAGACTCCTCTTTGTCCAGGCTGTTTTTCTTGAACAGAACTGAGCTCAGTTTCACATCAATATCAGATCCTGACCATTTTCTCACACTTCTTAAATTCAGCTCCTAAAGAGAGAATTTCTTTTCCTCTAGAAGGTGGTCTCCTCCCTATTGCCCCTCAAAGCTCCAGGGTCTACAGGACACACCTCAGGTTAAAGGAAACAGCAACGACAACAAACAAAAACCTGTAAAACTTGTACTGCTGCTCGAGAGCATGACTGTAGACTGAGGGACCAGTCTGTACACACCTGCGCTACAATGTTAAGACAGGTGCCGCTTTTCCACTGACACAAGGAACCGTCATACTGCAAACAAGTGTGTTTTTGTTTGCCGAGCCGTAGCTGACCCGTACCCAACCCGTAACCAACCTATCATTGTTTTTTACTGTCCAAACAAAAAAAAAAAAAGCAACAGAGGAGAGACAGACTTAACAACTCGAAAGCTGACGAAGGACAAGCACTACTGTCTCCCTGGGCTGAAGATACATTTCAGTGGGAGTTTTCTATGACGCTAACAAATTGATCATTAACATTGTGAGAAACGCGAAGCTGTACCAGGACGTCAACAAGTTCGCTGGGTTAGATTTTTATTGCATGGCTACAGAATGCCAAAAAAATTGTAAACTCAAACAAGACTATAAATAATAAAAGGCCACAATAACAGAAGCAACTCTGACATAACAATTTTCGCTAGTTCGACTCCATGGACGCAGTTTGGAGAGGATTGTTTCAGAAACTCTGTTACAGGCTGAGATACACTGGAAAACCAAAACATGCAGCAAATTCCGCCCCATCAGAGTACAGTTTAGGTACAGCATAGTTCCTGATGGAAATGTGTCTTTATACTGGCATGAGCAGGAACTGAAGTGGAGTAGATTGAAAATCAGATTAATGATTAGGGATGAGTATTTCCAGTAAAAAGTATGAGAAACATAATTTTCACTTGCTTTAAAAACACACACACACATTGCTTGCATGCTGTAAGAAGGTGCTTGTAATGCACTTACAAGCTGTTTGCCAACCACCATTAAACAACAGAAGAAGGAGAAGAACCTCCAAACACGTCTCTCTCTTTTTGTGTGAGGGGGCGAGGGAGCTGCGCGGCGCTTAGGGGTGGGGAGGGGAGGTTGGGGGGCGTTTGGGGTTGAGCGACTGCTAACCAGCCGTTTTGGGTGTGCCAGGGGGCAGGCGTGAGCAAGCAATCGAGAAGAGGGGTGGTGGCTGTTTCTTAAAACAGGGGAATTAAACATAGTTTTAAAACAAGACAATATTTGCATAATCTATTCAATTGTTTATACTTGAATGACTGATGTAGTATTTGAATATCATGACCCATCCCTGGTGACCAGCAGGTTATCCATCTCAGTGTCTAAGCCTGTCACACTCATGACATTCTTGCTGACAATCAATTGCCAAACCATAACATTTGATTAGTGATGTGATTTTGTTCAGTGCTGACATTTATTTGCCAAACAAAAAAATTGATTAGTGATTTAATTTGATTTTGTTCAGCGTATGCATTACATGATTATCTGTCTTGCTTTCTAGCTGTTGGTCTCAACTGACGAAACAGATCCCTCAACCTCAAATAAACAAACATTACTCACTTCCGCCCTCTAAAAGTATTAGAACAGCGGATCAGATATTAGACTTTTATTCCTTTCTTGTCGTTTTTACAAGATCCACGGCATGTCTCAATAAATACATTTTCTGCTTTTGCATTTATCTGCATCTATCTTTCTGTCTATTTATCTATCAATCTGCCTATCTATCTATGTGGCCATTTCTGTCTCTTTATCAGTCTTTCTATCTATCTGTCTATTCATCTATCCATCTATTTCTATCTTTGTGTCAGTTCTGTCTATCTAGGGCTATATATCTGCCTGATTAACTATCCGTCGATTCATTTCTGTTTATCTGTCTATCTATTAGTGTTTATTCATATATCTATCAATCTATCTATCTATCCAATTAACAATCTATCCATACATCCATCGGTCTATCTCTGTCTATATATGTATCTGTCCGTCTATCGATCTATTTCTATCTGTCTTTCTATCTGTGTCTACTAATCTATCGTCCTAGCTGAGTATCTATCTATATGTCCGTCTATCTATTTCTGTCTGTCTGTTCGTCTGTCTTTCTATCAATCTGTGTCTATTTATCCATCTATCTTTCTAGCTGCTGATCTGTCTATGTGTTCCACCTTAAGTTCTAGTGGTGTTCTGTGTTTAAGGTGGACCGGTCGGGTTCTCTCTGGTCTCGTGATGTTGTGCTCGGTCAGCGGTTTTACTGGATGCTGTTTAAACTCCACTCACACTCGGGGAGGGTTTAGTAAAGCACAGACACGGACTAATCCTCGTAAAACTAAAACACCCCGACCGACAAAAAACAAACACGAACCGAGCCGCGGGACTTTACAGGATCAGTCTGAGGATCCGGAGCTCATCTGCAGGACTTCTTACCTTCTGACGGGGAGAGAGGGGCGCGTGGGCTTATCCGGAACCTCCACGTGAGGAAAAATATGTGTTTGTAGTTTGTAGTTTGTTCTTTGTAGTTTGTTCTTTGTAGTTTGTTCTTTGTAATTTTCGGATCCCAGAACTGCGCCTTTTCCTCCCAACTCTGAAAACTAAACCCCTCCCCTGCTTTTCCCACACACACACACACACACGCAGCCAGAGGGCGGCGCTGTAGACACAGGCAGACAGACGGATAGATCGGTACACTATATTGGCAGAAGTATTCGGACCATTACACCAAGACATTGCATTCAAATCCATAGACTTTAATATGGAGTTGGTTCCCCTTTGCAGCTATAACAGTTCCCACTCTTCCAGAAAGTCTTTCCACAAGATGTTGGAGTTTCTGTGGGAATTTGTGCCCATTCATTCTGTGGAGCATTTATGAGGTCAGGCACTGATGTTGGACGAGAAGGCCTGGCTCGCGATCTCCATTCCAGTTCATCCCAAAGATGTCGGAAGGGGTTGAGGTCTGGACTCTGTGCGGCCAATCAAGTTCTTCCACACCGAACTCTTCCAACTATGTCTTTATGGAACTTGCTTTGGTCACTGGGGCACAGTCATGCTGGAATAGAAAAGGTTCTTCCCCAAACTGTGTCCACAGAGTTGGAACCATGGAGTTGTCCAAAATATCTTGGTATGCTAAAGCATTAAGATTACCTTTCGCTGGAAGTAAGGGGCCTAGCCCAAACCCTGAAAAACAAGTTGTCCTTGTAGTGTAGATATAGATAGATAGATGGATAGATAAATATGTAGATAGTCAGTCTCCACACTCCAGTGGACGGGGTTTATCTGGACGTTTGTGCACGAAGCCTTTCTGACACACGGAGGCACCATCACGCGCTCTCTCTGCCTTCGTTGCTAAGTTACGGTTTGTGAGGACTGTCCGCGTGAAAGGTCACGTTACCAAGTAACACAAAAATATGCTGGAAGTTAGAGGACATCAAAATAAAACAACACGTGACAAAATAACGATAATAAAAATAACAATAACAATACTAACAACAACAACAACAGCTATAATAAAAGTAATACTACTACTAATAATAATAATAATGACAACAACAACACGAGTAATACTACTAATAAAAAAAATACAATAACAACAATAATAATAATAACAACCGAATTGAAGAATTGTTTATATTATTTCACCAAGAAAAAAAAAAGGACAGAATAAAAGAAAGAAGAAATAATGAAGAGTAGAAAAGAAACAGATAAAAAGTGAGGTTTTGTTTGTGTTTGGGTGAAGTGTGTTACTGGCCGCCAGGGGTCGCTGTGCGCTTTTGAATTGAGTTGGAGTTTATACCGAACCTTTTCTGCTCTTTACAGCACTGCAATGAGTTTAAAGGGCCTGAGATTTATGGGATTTAAGGGCCCTTTTCTCACTCTACAATGCCCACAGTTACGGTGTATATTCTTTTAAATTTAAACATAAACTATCAATCGAAAGTTACATGTGCATGTTACTTAATATTTACCAGAAATAAACTCAGTATTCTTTACTAACAAATAAATGTACACTATGTTCACCATTTGAGTTCCTTTATTAGCCTGAAAATGTCATTTTTATTTATCACTACAGACCTTCAAAAAGACATCTAATATAATTATAATTATAATGTGGATTATCAGACGAGATATTTAACAAGCTGTTGGGACAAGTGATGCAACAGTTAACGAGTGCATTTAAAGTTACAGGACAGTCTAGAATTGAACTCTGCTTCACCACACAACCAGTTAATAGGATGTCAGACATGCACTGTTACAGATTCTTTCATCTCATAAAGGAAACGTATTTGACATATTTGAAAATATTTGACATATTTTCATTTATAGTAGTTAAATGAAATACTCAACAACTTTCCAAAGTTTAACAAGAATAAAAATCTGCAGTTTATGAAATAACTGGAAACATAGTAAAAGTTTTTGACTGGTAGTGAACGTGTCCAGGATGGCCTGATCAGTGAACAGTTTCCAGATGGAGCCACATGAGTGAGGTTTTCTGTGTGCTGTAAACCATTTCTGGTCCTAATTATCCTATATCCTGGTTATTACGTCCATATATCCTGCAGGTCATCCTGGGTCAGTTATCTTTAAGCGCTGGATTCGTCCTAAATGTGATCAGAGCACGAAGAACCTCCCCATGGTTCCTTAGCTGGAGTGTGCTGAGATGAATGGGCCCGACTGTTCTCTGGACGTTATGAATGGAGTGTATAGAGTCGACTCAGGGACACACACTCCGTCCTTTCACCCCGGCAGGCAGCTGGAGCGAATGAGGGCCAGTGAATGAGGGCCTGTGTGTGTATGTGTGTGTGTGTGTGTGTGTGTGTGTGTGTGTGTGTGTGTGTGTGTGTGTGTGTGTGTGTGTGT
>JBBIGA010117995.1:0-10109 GCA_037576975.1 Alestes dentex | reverse complement strand
GTGTGTGTGTGTGTATATATATATATATATATATATATATATATATATATATAAATTATCTACTCAATTACATTTGCCTTTACACTGGGTATCAGCTGGTTCTTATTGCACAGTATGAAAAAGAAACATTAAGAATGCTTTTCTTTTTTGCAAAACGAAACCTTAACCTTTGCAAAACGAAACACAAAAACCTCATGTTTTATCATTTCTTCTGTTTACATTTGTGGTATAGATTTAAAGTTTAGAAATGCTTTCAATGGTATTTTTTGGCTCGTTTAATGAGTCACATGTGAGAAAATAACTACTATACAAAAACGTATCGTTGATAACTGTGAGTACTGGTGGGTTCAGTTAGTTGCCTATAAACACGTCTAGGTGAACTACGTCATCATCACAGTATACTCAAATGACTTTTCTAGACTCACACTTTGATTTCTTTGATTAAATCAAAAGCACTAAGAGTCACACTTTGAATACAAACCTCTGTCTTCTGTGCAGACTGAGTCTAGGAAGACTCTGGAGATCCAGGCTTTGGCTGATAGTGTTCTGGAGGGTGAAGAGAGATTCACAGTCCAGCTTCTGTCTGCTGAGAACGAGGCTGTTATTGATCCAACGAGAAGTGAGTCACTGCTCAAGAACCAACCAACTGAATTACGTTTTAGAGGATGTTCATACACACGTATATATACCAGTCAAAAGTTTTTGCACACCACAGGTTTTTACCACTTACCTCAGATTTGTATTCTTGTTAAGCATTGGAAAGTTGTTGAGTGAACAATTCTAAATGAAAATATGTCAAATAAAAGAAGTTTCATTTATAACATGGAAATAATATGAAACCGTGCATGTCCGGCATCCTATTAACTGGTTGTGTGGCGATACAGTGTCACATTTTAGACTGTTCTTTAACTTTCTATGCACTCATTAACTGCTTCATCCCACTGGTTGTTATTTAATAGCATAATTACAGTTATAATTACATTAGGTGGCTTTTAATACATCAGTAATGAGGAATAAGACGTATGAAAGGTATGAAAGGTTATCCAGGCCTAGATTATGTATTTCTTTGTTTCTCTACAATAGACATTGCTACGGTTGTGATTGGGGCAGACCGAGGAGCCCTAGGAATAGTTGGCATAGCTGACTCCTCCAGGAATGTATTTATTGGAGAGCCTCAGGGTATCTACAATGGAACAGCACTAGTCAGGTACAACTTTAGGTTCTGTTTTGCTCATTTGTCATCAATGCTGACTCATTATTCAGGTGAGCAGTCTTTCGCAATTGTGTGGTTTGTGTCTATGTTTTGTTTTGCAGTCTTGTCAGGGGTCCAGGCATTTTCGGTCAGATCGAGATATACTGGAACATCACCCCAGCCGTAGCGTCTGAGTTTGTGGAGATCTCAGGCAAGGTCATCATGAGAGATCAGCAGTCCGCTGCCACCATTCAGCTGAAGGTGAGCTTTGGCTATTTGAGCATGAAAGGCCTTCAAGTCGTGATTCATTGCTCGAGTACAGCCACTTTTAGTTTTTACACATTTCCGAATAATCAGAAAACTTTATTGATCCAGAGGGAAATTATTATGACTGCACACAGAGACGCAGAGACAAAAACAATATCAAATACAAAGTCCAAATAAATCCAATAAAAAGATCAGCAGAAAACACCTCAATATGAAATAAACTATGTTGTATACACAAATATAAACACTGGGTATGAATACTATAGATAAGTAACTTACAGTTACTAGGAACACAAATGGTAGTTAGGACTGTACGTAATAGAGATCAGTAGTGTATAGGTAATATTGACGTAAGTAGTGAAGCTCTATTTGCTTGCATTGTGTCATTTATGAGACGTTGTTGACCAGAATTAAAGCAGTAGTTCATGAGAAACCAAGACATGTTTGGTTTCTGACTTTAGCTTTTTCACTTTTGTGCTAAAGCTATGAGGCTAATGAGGCTAATGCTGTCCCTTTTTAAAGAAATGGTGTAAATTAGGTCCATTTCCATAATGATGTTATAAAACCAAATGCTTAAAATGAGTTTCTTTGTCATCTGAGGTTGCAAATGTCTTTCCTGTTCCAGGCTAGGGATGATGACGTCCCGGAGGAGCGGCGGGTGTATGAGTTGAACCTCATGTCTCTGACACCCGGCTCCGAGATCAGCCCCAGCAGGCAGCGTGCCACCATCACCATGGCGGCCAGTGACCAGCCCTACGGCCTCTTCTCCTTCTCTCAGCCGTCCCTCAGCGCCTCGGAGGAGGACAGATCAGTGAGACCCCCCTTTAACCATGACACTGCATCTACTGCACTTAATGCTGTTCTATATGCTGTTGACGTGGAGTGGACTGTAAGAAGAGGTTTAAAATGGAGTGGATTTTTCGCTGTCAAAGAATCCCAGTTAGAATTTTGGTTGATGTTTCCTGATTTACTGCCAAAAACTAACTTTATGATACGCTTATTTCACATGAGGCCATAGAAACAGTTCCAAAAATGCTTCCCAGGCGTTTTGGTGTCTGTGACATACGCATGATTTTTAACTAATAAAAAACGAATATGATTTCAATTGTTTATACACATTTTTAGGGTGGTTTAACATATTTTATAGTAGCCTTTACCTATGGATGACAATAAATGAAAATAGGTTCAAGAAAAAAGTAAAGGTTAATAAAGATCATAACCACTCATAGATTTTTTTTTATAAACAACTCAGATTTGTTCCAGTCATGATGACCAAATATAGATTTTTGGCTGATTTCTTGTAGATTCTAGTTTTAATCGATCTAGTTTTTGAACATAGGAAAGCTACGGCACATTTCTAGTGCAGCTGGCAAAAATAAAATAAAGAATTGCACAAAGTAATTCATAATTGCTCTTTAAGGGGCCAAACTAGAACTTTAAATTCTTAAATTAAAAACAAATCCATTTTAAATAACATGCAGTACTGTGCAAAAGTCTGTGATTTCAGCAGAATTAAAACAGGTGTGCTGCTTATGGAATTGTATTAATTCACCCAGTGACTGGAGGCACTGAGCAGAAACCTGGAACCAAACCTGTGTTCTTCTAACCAGCTCACAAAATGTTGACTACTTTTTAGAAAAAAAAGAAATCTTGATACTTTTCACTGCTTGTTTGTTTGCATTTATTCTAATACTGAGCTGTGTTTTGCTAGCAGAAAGAAGCCACAGCTGATATAAATGACTTCAAACAATTTGCACAGGTGCCCAAGACTTTTGCACAGTACTGTAAATCAATAAAATGCTCCAACAAGAGGCAGGTGACTATTTGCCGAGTGAGTCATGCATAAAATGCATAAGTATGCACTGCAGTACAGGTGTAGTAGCAGCACTGAAATGCACATATATCCCTTGTGCTATTTACATTATACAGTTGCAACTGATTCCAGTCAAAAGCTCTTGCTTATTAAATGGAAGTGAGGTTCCTGTTTAAGAACAACATGCAGACCATGGAAATAGGTCAAAGGTTGATAGATCTGCTCATTATTGTTCTGTTTGTTCCCCAAGGTGAACGTTACAGTGGTGCGCTCCATGGGGCTGCTGGGCAGCGTGTGGCTCAGCTACCACACACAGGGTCACACCGCAGTGAGCGGACTGGACTTTGAACAGGCTTCAGGCAGACTGCTGTTCAGCCCCGGAGAGGCCTTCAAAGTCATCACCCTGAAGGTCTTGGATGATTCTCTGGCAGAGGGACCTGAACATTTCTTCCTTAACATCACCCAGGTGCAGCTTCTCAACGACAGGTAAACCACCAGAAGCCTTAGTGCCCCTTCAGTACAGTAAAAAAAATACATTTCCGCAATTTTATCCAAATCCAAAATCTAACTGAGCATCTAAAGTACTGTTTGAACAACAACATTTTGACATGGGGAGGTGGGATCATGTAATACTGCTTTTTCTCAGAAATGTTAGAACCACCCTTATCTGTCATGTCAGTCATTAAGGACTGTGTGTTCTAGAGTCAGGAACGATTCTTTTGCCTTCTACAAAAGGAACCATATAAGCTAGAAGATGCATTTCTGTGAAAAAAGGTGAAATGTGATTGTGTGGTAGCTATGGCAAATGAGGTTGTTACGAGGTGGTTGCCATGGCATTGTTAGGCGGTTAGTAATGGTTGCTGAGCTGCAGCAGTTACTTTCGGATGCCTCCAACTTTTTAACTATCTGTGAGGGACCTTTTAGAAGTGGATGTCTGGTTCCATTGACTACTACTGTGAACAACTCTAACTTGCTGTAAACCAACTCTGAACCTCTCTGTTTACATCTTAAAAGCTCCATTATGTGGGATTTTGGAAATGAAGTGGAGTTTCCCTTTAAAGACAGAGACTAAAACAGTGCAGAGAAAAAGTTGCCGTTCAGTAAAATCAGTTGAATGACTTTTCTTAAGTATGGAGGTACTCACAGGATTACTTATGTTCTCTGTAGCTGAAATCAAGTTGTTGTGTACTATCCTTCCTCGTGGCTTATGGCTCTGAACATTAAAACATAAAGTGACAGAAGAAATAGTTTGATTTTATGCAGTAATGTTGATTATTCAGTGTGAATTCTCATGTGAGTGACAAAGGTAACGATCAAAAGAGATGAAACCATCTATTTTGTGGAATAGCAGCTAAATTAAACATGTTCTATTAACCATGTTTTCTATTCTTAGGCAGTTTGTAGAATGAGTGGTCATTTCTACCTGTCCTATTTATACCAATATTTTTCGTATCCTAAGCAAAATACATGTAAACATTACAGAAATACTTTTTTTTTTTCAAATCACATTACTCCATCCCCCCATGTAAAACTAATCTTGTACAAATAGTATTTGAAAAATGTTTAGTGCCTGTTTTTTTGTTACAAATGTAGCTAAGACATAACGTTACATTTTCAGCCACTGAGTGAATATTATCTATTAAAATGGAAATTTTATGGACGATTGAAAGATTCTAAATTCAAATTACTTGGTGGTTGTGGCCTAGTGGGTAGGATACTTGCTTCTGGACCAAGAGGTCATGGGTTCAAATCCTACCTTCAGCATACCAGCACTGGGTTCCTGAGCAAGACCCTTAACCCCAAGTTGCTCCAGGGAGACTGTCCCCTGTAGTTAGGGAACGGAAGTCGCTTTGGATAAAAGCGTCTGCTAAATGCCGTAAATGTAAATAATACTGTTCTTAGTAATCAGGCATGCTTCGGATTATTACCTCTGTTATGAGCAATCATTGCCTCGTCCTTTCCTGCTGTCCTCAGCGAGCTGGACTTTGCCATAAGGGAACAGGGTCTGCAGATAGATCAGCCTCCAGCCATTGGCAACATCTCCTCCATCATGATTGTGATACAGAAGAATGACAACATCGAGGGCATTCTGGAATTTCACTCTTCCTACACAAACATTACTGGTAAACAGACACACTTACTCACTGATAGAGGCCTTGAGGGCTTAGAGCTTTGTTTTAACTATGTCTTGTTGTTGATTGGGTTGGTCTTGCTCCATTCTTGTGCTCAGTTGAGGAGGACATTGGTGACATCTCTATTCCTGTACTGAGGAGAGTGGGCGCATATGGGCAGGTCACTGCGGATTTCATCTCCAGAGGCATCACTGCGCAGCCCGGCTCAGACTACATCCTGCCTAATGGCACCATCACCTTCATGCACGGCCAGAACCTCAGCCACATCAACGTCTCCATAGTGGACGATCTAGACAGGTGAGCAGTGAGTGAAAGATTTAGAGGATGTAACCTACGCCAGGGGTAGTTCCCATCATCCAACATCAGTATCTGAATGAATGGCCACAAATTCCCACAGAAACTCCAAAATCTTATAGAAAGCCTTCCAAGAGGAGTGGAAGCTGTTATAACTGCAAAGGGGAACCAACTCCATATTAAAGTCTATGGATTTGATTGCAGTGTCATTAAAGTCCCCGTTGGTGTAATGCTCAAGCATCCCAATACTTTTGTCCATATACTGTATGTGTATATAAATGTGTGTTAATGATATAATGACATAATATTCATATTAAGATCTAAATATCTCTCTTGTTCATAGGGAATATAATGAGGTGTTTGAGATCCAGCTCACTGCAGCCACAGGTGGCGCTGTACTAGGTGCCCAGCTTATCACTCGGATCACCATCGCTAAGAGCGACTCGCCCAGCGGAGTGGTCCGCTTTGTCAACCAGACCCTAATCACCATCCCCAACCCCAACAGCACCCTGACACTCAGCTTGGTGTTAGACCGTGTCGGGGGGCTGGTGGGAGATGCTGTGGTGAGTCCTGTCTAGACCATGACCTCAGTCTCACACCACGCTCTTGGTATTGCACATATGGGGAAAACATTCGGAAAGCATTTGGAAAATAACAAACTTCCACTGCATGTTTCCACTGCTTTGTACGTTCAATAAAGTAATAAAAGCGGTCAGGAATTGGTCAGCTGATGGAGACTAATGAGGAGGCAGGCTGAGCGCACAGCGTAGTAACAGTTTTTTGGAAATATATTGAATGATTTAAAGCCCGGCTCCTGAGTCACTGCAACTAACGTTCTAGTTTTCACTACTGCAATAACAGAGGCCTTTAAATAACATCAACAGTACCATTATAATACACAGTGAATACAGTCACCACTCTGTTCGATAACTCAGACCTTGATTTGTTAGCTAGATATTACATCACCATTAATATCCTTAGACAGTCTGAAACATTCGTTCATGATTTTTGAGCTTTGAAGATATAAAAATGTGTTTTATTGTTTAATTTATCATAATATGAGTATTTCAGTTGCACGGGACACGTGTCTCCTTTTTAAAACAAATCACAAACAAGGACAACATTTAGCTCACACCTAAATAAGACTTTCTTGACAAATGAGACATTTATAAAGACTAATATGTGTCAGTTGTTGTAACACTAAAGCAGCCTGTATGACAACTGATGTTTGTTGGAATAAGCCTTTTTAAGTGTTCATATACGTTTATGTCAGTTGGGAAAGGCTTACTGTGGTATCTGTGGCATTTATCTTTTCATACTAAATGTAATGATTAGACATGAATGGGTTAATAATATGTTTCATAATGAATTAACTTTGAAAAAGTCACAGTCAGAGATTTAAAAACGGAAGTGCCAGCACTAAATATCCAAAAACACTGAGAGGGATTTTGGGACATGTTTCACTGCTGAAGATTATTGAGCCTTTAATGCTTAAACCAACAGAATTTCATTTGGTTCTCTGACTCTGTAATTCAAAGAACCAAATGAAAAGCTCTGAATACATTTACCAATCTCTCTTTGGCTTTAGATCCCTTTGATATGTCTCTTTATTCAGTAATATAAAGCGAGCTGACGTGTTAATGCGGCCGGATGAACGACCTGTCATTTTAATGCAAAACCCAACAGACAGTAATGCCACATTACAGTCTCCAAACAACTTTACGAATCCTTGACTGTGACTTTGGATCCTTTAGATCCTTTTGATTTGTCTCTTCATGTCGTAATGTAAAACGTGCTAATTGTGGAATGTGGTTGCTCTCCCTCAGATAACATGGAACATACTAGGTCCAAATTCAAACGAGGTTTTGCCATCTGTAAACACAGATATTGGTGAACCCGTGAATGGATCGTTCCATTACAGAGATGGAGAGGGGGGTCTGCGTGTGATCCAGCTGCGGATTCTGCCCCACGGGGAGGTGGAGGTGGAGGAAACGTTTGTGGTCAGACTCCGTGTCCTGTCTGGAGAAATGGACATTGATCCCAGAGCAGGCTCTGTCACACTCCGGGTACGTTATTACTGTCTATTACAGTGCAGTATTATGAATACACATTGTTTTCACGAGAGAAGGAGACAGTTTCACACATAGAAGTCTAGTTATCTCTGTTTTGCTGTACTATTTACACAGTTATGTCATTAACTGCTACAATTAATTACATATTAATCCTCTTTGAACAAGTTTTTTAAAGTGAAAGAAACAATTAAGATCAAATGCAAATTTCAATAAAATACACCAAATACCATCTTTCAAGCACCCAGACACCCCTTCTAATTAGTTATTTCATTGTGCAAACACAGCATATAAAATATCCATAGAAAAGCAATGCCAATAACATTGAAAGACATCCAGTGATGTGGAGGAGTAAAATCTTCTTCTAAAAACATCCAGTGTAAAGTCGTCCAGGAAGAGTAGAGGCTGTTGCTGTAGCAAAGAAGGGGGCAAGCTCCCTATTATTACTCTTCATTTTAAAAAGAAACACTAAGTGAGCTGGTGTCTCATCTTCTGCTTAAAATGTGGTTTCGATTGAAAGTTTGCATTATATGAACTACGTGATGTTTTTTTTTTTTCGTGTGTGTGTGTGTGAATATATGTGTGTATGCATGCGTGGGATAGATTGCGAAGTTTGGCGACCCGAATGGCATAGTGCAGTTCACAGAGCAGGATCTGAAGGAGCGAGTGTATAGTGAACCTGGTGACAGCGAAGGCCCACTGAACATCTCCCTCCTCATTACACGCAGAGAGGGGGTCATGGGCAACATCACTGTAAGGACACACACACACACACACACACACACACACACACACACACACACACACACACACACACACACACACACTGGGGCAGCCGGTGGCCTAGTGGTTACGGAGTTTCCCCTGCAATCGGAAGGTTGTGGGTTTCAATCCCAGGGATGCTAGTGGCATCACTGAAGTACCCTTGAGTAAGACACCGTCCCCACACACTGCTCCCCGGGCGCTGTGTTCCTGGCTGCCTGCTGCTTCACTTGGTGAATGGATTAAATACAGAGGAAGAATTTTGTGCTGTTCACACTGTGTGCTTCGGTTTGTTTACGTATTTACACCTCATATTAAAGAGCCTATTATTGAAAACTAAATATTCCTTGAATGTATTAATCAAACACTTTTGTGGACATATATATGGCAGCCACTCTGTTTCAGACAATTTAATCAGACACGGGCAAATGTACCGTTAGGGTGTAGCCTTATTTCACTCACGAAACATTCAGCCAATCAGAACAGAGATCATTTACATACACCAGTTCTGAAGGCACAGTCATAAAAACAACCTGTTGGTTTTTTAAAAAGGTTTTATGGTCATATATACATGAAAAAAGTGGATTTATACGAGACTATATATAATGCTTTTCAGACCCCAGAGCAGTTTTGCAGGCCATAACAGACTTGAGTGGACAAAGAAGTGCTCAGTGTACTCAGTTCTGTCTTCGTTCCTCAGGTGTTCTGGGAGATCCTGAGTGACTCGGACATGACGGGAGACTTCGCCGCCCTTCATGGCTCCACCACCATCCTGGCTGGCCAGCGAGTGGCAGAGATAACCCTCAGCCTACTGCCCGACGGCGTCCCCGAGCTGGAGGAGATCTACATCGTCCGTCTAAGCAGGGTGGAGGGCGGAGCCGAGCTTGACGCCGACCGCAGCAGCACACGTCTCCGCGTCCGATCCAATGATGAACCCCACGGCGTGTTTGCACTTCCACCACAGAGTCAGGCGCTGATCCTCAACGCCACTGACCGCAGCAGACATCTGGCCCTGAACATCAGCAGGCAGGCAGGGGCGTTCGGAAATGTCAGTGTTGGGTACAGGATCAGCTACCCCACACCTGGACAGAGCTTCACTGAGGATAGATCTACTGGCAGTGTCCTGGTGAGGGATGGGGAGACGTTCGCTAGCGTCACAGTGCCAATTAGCACACAGGTTGGTACTGCATGTGTTTGTGTTTATTTTGATGATTATTGTCCAACTTTAAAGATGATAGGAATAATCACCTAAAGCAACAGTGGTGTGAAAAATGTACTTCTTTTCCCTTTGCAGGTGTTCTTTGTAACTGGCTTTAACATCACGGTGGAACTGACGAATGCGACTCTGATAGGGCCGCTCCTCAGCTCCCCTCCTCGTGTGCAGCTTGAGGCAAGGATTGCTGTTGTGTCAGTGCCTGAGGAGGCAGCCAACGCTGAGGTCAGTTACCTCCTATGTTTGGAGAAATGCAGCCAACTGACCACTAGAGGGCACCAGAGTCACACATTTCAGACAGATTTGTAACTAGATAGAATTAATAAAATGAGCAAGAGTGAAGTTTTTAAATATTTGTTGTGCCTAA
>JBBIGA010117994.1:0-10109 GCA_037576975.1 Alestes dentex | reverse complement strand
GAGAATAATTACTGCCCCCACAGGTGAATACAGGAAACTACACATTGGGCTGCAGGCTGGCGTTAAACAGCGTCAGATGAACGCCAGTGCAAGGCCAATCAAGCGCAGATACAAAATGCTACAAAAACGCCTATGGTGTTCAGAGCACGTTCATTTATCCAAGATTCAAACGTGTGGACGAGGCCTAAGACTAGACTTATAAAGGGTTTATACATGATTTATAATCAGGTGGTTAATTAGGTTGTAGACACTCTATAAATCATTAATATGCAATCATAAACAAGTTATAACAGTTGTCATACATTAATGCAGGCTTACTATTTAGCTGGATCTGGTGTTTTAATGGTAGTAGCATGTTAGCAAACACCTGATGAAGCTGACAGTTTAACATTCTGCCTGAAAATGGGACAAGGTAAGCAACTAGCAAGATCTGAGATAGAGAGAGCCTCCACCAATGTATGACATCTGTTATAATTTATTTATAACTGCTTATTAATGGATTATAAATTGTCTACAACCTAATTAACAGCTTGATTGTAAGTCATTCATAAACCCTTTATAAAGGTGGTCTTGTTGTAGAGAGGCCTGTTGTCATTACTGAGAATAATTTGAGGAAAGGTAAACTGAGGCACCACTCAGCACTTGTCACATAATCTATTTATCATCTACACAAAGCTGGATGGAGAAGGAATGGTCTGAGGACCAGCGAATGGGCTCCAAGCTTTTCTGAATCTTGTCAATGAGCCGGAAGCCTTCATGCTATGCTGTGACTCTGTGGCACATCCTAAGCGCATCACTTAGCGAGTGCAGGAATGCTGTCAGTGACTCCACAAGCTCCTTTTGATTGATCATAAAACACGAGGCTTCATGAAAAGAGTCTTTAATGCACTCCTACAACTGGCGGGAGGCTCGTCACGCTGCTATACCAGTGTTCACGATGCCACATCACAAAAAAAACTCACATTCAAAGAGAATGCTAAATGCAGATACAGTATTTTTTCTCCCGGACTGGCTGACATTATATAAAGCGTCATGCAGTATTTCCACCAACAAATTACAAGGTTGTTCATCTTCGAGTGTCATGAGTGTCTGCAATTCGTCTCTAACGCGGTTTTGTTACGCGTCAGGTAGAAACATCATGCAGGCTCGAACCACTTTACATTCTTTTGTTACATCAGTGAAAAAATAGGGGAAGAATCAAAAGCTTGGTGTGTTGGCAAAGGTTGCGAAAGATTGGGAGAGTCGCACCGAACCGTTTTGGATTTCTGGCTCCAAGCCGAGCACGTGGGTGGATTAGCATCCTAACTGCTAGCTTACTGGCTCACTAGCTCGACTGAGCTCCTGCTGAGGACCTGGGCCTTTTCTCTGAACTGCATGTCAGGCTTTATTTTAACCATTCTTTTTAACCACCCTTTATCTTCGGCATGAGGTAAAATAACTAGGGATTTATCTTTTGACTTCAACATTTATTAAAAGTACAATCATAAAGAACGATTGTCAACATTTTGTCAATTTTTGACCTGAAAATAAAGACGTTTTACTATTAGAAAAGTATCGGACCTTTCGGTACCAAAAAAATTCAAAGGTCAAGATGAAGATAGAGTAAATACTTTTTTAAGGGGAGGATAAAGTCAGCAAGCAGACTCTGGATGAAGTGAACTGCCAGTCAAACAGACGTGGGCGTTATAGAAACTCTGGAGAGAAGCATACTCTGGGTAATTCAGATTGTGAGGAGAACATTCTGAGTCCTAAATTAAGCAGACTCTTGAACTGAAAAACAGACACCTGGGTTAAGTAGACACCTGCATTAAGCAGATTCCTGGGTTAAACATACTCCTGGGTTAGGCAGACTCTTTAATCAAGCAGAATACTGGATTAAGCAGACTCCTGGATTGATAGACTCCTAGGTTAAGCCGACTTCTGAGTTAAGCAGACTCCTGGATTTAGCAGACTCCTGGGATAAGTAGACTCTGGGTAAAATGGAGTCTGGAGTGAAGCAGAGGGAGGTTAAGCAGACTCCAGGGTTAAATAGTCTCAGGAGTTAAGCGGACTCTGTGGTGCAGCAGAATTTGGTAGAGGGCTCCCCCACTCTTTCTGGCCTTCGCTCTTTAATCCCACACAGAGCGAGTGAGCGGGTCACCCGCTGCTCAGCGGTGGAAAAGAGGATTGGCTGTCTTAACTGGCTCGGAATAGCCCAGTGTTGATACATGAAAGGCAAGCAGGTATTTAGTCATGTAACCCAGTGAAAGGAAATCGGACAAGGGGGTCGGGGGCGGGTAAGTATGTAAGTATATAAAGAGATTAATCTGCGCTTACATTCTCATCGCTCGTTTCTGCGCAAGTCTTTTTCGGAGCGCTACTACAGAAATATTTTCTTCTCTGTGCTCATCATTTGCTGCAATCTGCTGATCCTTGCTTTTCAGTCAGCATTATGGAACCGGGCCAAAGGTATGATGTCAAGTCAAATGCAAAAATCTGTGCGATGGAGATGATGCACTCAGATTTATATGCAATCTGCCTCTCTGCTGGGTATCATGGATGGGTCTATTAGAGAGATTCTACTGCGAACAATCTTCACACTGAAGTGTTTATGAAACAACGAGCAACGCAGCAGGTGTGGGATGTGTTGGCGAAAATCCTAGAAAGGATATGTTTGCTCATTGAAAAATGAGGCGTTTAAGAAACCGTGGGCACTCGGTTCCATTTCACCTCCAGATTTCAGTCACCTAAGGCAGTCAGCAGAATTATTTAAAAAATAATTACAAGCCTTTTACTTCAGATTTACATCTTTCTGGCCTTTTTACTGATTTGGCCTTCAAGTCTTCTTTCCTCAACTAGTCCATCGGCTTCTCTATCATTGTGCTGGATCGTTTCCAATCTGAGTTCCCCATGCTAAGAGGCCTGGTGTCCCATTTCATACAAGGCCTTATTAGCTGATGAGCTGAATCAGAAGAGATAGATTAGTGACACCACAAAAACATGCTGAGTGAGGTCCGCAAGCGTGCTAGCTCTGAATAACTGATAATTGGTTCTCGCACCTGGAGCTTTGTGGATGAAAAGGTTACACACATGTCTCCAGACGACCCTTAAAATTAGGACATCCTTTAAAGCTTCCAGTTTGATTTAAAATATTTAAAACATATATATTGTAACAAAACATGTAAATATGTTGTAGAATCAGCATTAACCAATGTTAAATATAATAAATATTCCAATGTTAAACTTTACTTTAGATCTTAAGTGTCAAAGATTCCAAGGTTATCATTATTATGATTATTATGAAGATGATGAAGATCATTCTTCTTCTTCTTCTTCTTCTTCTTCTTCTTCTTCTTAATATTATTATTATTATTCATTTTACCATTAAAATCTCTTTAACAAGAGAGACCTGGCTAAGGTAGTCATACAAGTATCACAAATTTAACACATCATATACAATACACAAATACATACACAAATCCACAACTGGAACAATTATAGGCATATTGATCTCACAGGAAAAACAACTACAAATCTCTTTTGTCATGCTTTTATAGGCCCTTGAATTCATCAGTGGATAAAAATGTTTCTAACTGTAAAACATTGAAAGGTCTTTTGTCTCACGACCATGTATAGAGACAACTGGATTTCTGTTTGGGGAGAAAGCAGCGATGATACAGAAGTGAGAAGAATCTTTTGACAATGAATCAGAAGTGAGAATCTAGTGACGAGTTTAAACCTTAAACATAAAATCTTCTTCAGTATTTCACTGTTTTAGACTAAAGTAGACTTACTAAGACTCACAGTCATTCACATTATGTTGGAATCAGCTAAAACAATTGCATAGAGTGAGAGAGCTTTGTGAATAAGAATCAGGGAATATTAAGAAGCCAACTTGAGCCTCGTTAACTAGAAAATGAGGTCACAGGAGTTAATGTCATGAGTGGTCACTGTCATAGAAGACCGCCTCAGTGCCAAGCTCAAAATGAGACTGTAGTTGTGGCCTGATCATCAAGGGGAGCTCACGTCAGATCGGACTGTATTGGATTCATAAATACCTCATTACTAAAGCCAGAGTAAAACTAGAATACTTTTACATTTACAGTATTTGGCAGACATTCTGAATTTGGCAGATGGGTGCTTTATAGTCTACAAAAAACATGCCCTCACACTAGTAAACTTGGACTTAAATTAAGAGCTGCAAGCAGACTAAGATTCCACCTGAGTTGATTCCACCAGGGTCTTATTAAGTTAATTTAGGGCATGAACATGTAGTTATTATCCTAAGTGGCTAATGAAGAGGTGGGTCTTTGAAGACATCAAGGGACTCAGCAGTTCTGAGGGTCTGGGGAAGTTTGTTCCAACACTTAGATGCCAAAACTGAGAAGCATTCTTGAGTTCTCTATTTGTGTAATAGAACACACTATTTTTACTTCATAACAGAAGAGCACATCCAAAAATCAAATCAACTCCCATCTGTCACATCCCCAGTCAGCGGCCGCTAGAGGTTAAGCATAAGGGGCTTTTATGTTGACTGGGGGTGTGGTCTCATCCCTGGCCAGGGAGATCAGTAAGAGCTCTTGGCTGGCCAGGGATGAAGGACTAATTATTATTATGTGTTTTGTATTTAAGTTCTTAGTTTAAAAGGCTGTTTTTTGAGTGTGTGTGTTGTCAGTTCTCCATCACAGTATCTTGAATTGTGTCTTTCAGTGCTCTCATTTTCTGTTTGTAATTTGGCCATCGTGCCTTTTGTTTTGTTCTTTTGAAGAATAAAGACAGAGGGAAGGAAATGCAAATCTGCTCCTGTGCCTCCTTGCTGAACGTGCATAGCCCGAGCGTGACGCCATCTCAGAATCAGAATAAGAAATCTATTTTGATTCTAGAGGAAATTGCTTATGATACAACTGCACAGACACGCAGAGACAAAAAGAAAAGAACAATATAGAATATAGTCTAAATAAATCTATTCAAAATAAAATACACTCTGCTATATACACAAATGTCTCTAAATACTATAGATAAGCAATTGGTTCTTTGGTAGATCTAATGTTATGTACAGTACGTCATCATCTCAAATCAGACAAGAAAAATATTTAACCATTATCTAAATTGCATATACTAACCAGTCTATCCCTTCACTCACAGGTCAAAAGGCAGAGAAAGACCTAAGACAAGTCACTAGTTAATTGTAGGGAAAATTTACAATTGACTTGACAATGTCTTTGGATTGTGGGAGGAAACCAGGGAATCCGGTGGAAACCCAAGCAGCCACAGGGAGAGTATGTGAACTCCAGACAGAACAGTAAAGTGGCCCTTACTGTCATGCATGAACACACCAGAAACAACGTGAAATCCTTTTTCTGCCTTTAACCCATTCACCAAGTGAAGCAGTGGACAGCAAGTGACACAGTGCCCAAGGATGGTATCTTACTCAATGGCATCTCAGTGGTGCCACTGGCAGTCCTGGGATTCGATCCCATGACCTTCCGATCACAGGGGCAGATCCCAAAACACCAGGCCACCAGCTGCCCCACTGTGAAGAGGACCAGGACCTTCTTGCTGTGAGGCAACAGCTCTACCGGTGTCACTGTGAAGCCCAGGAAAAAACAATTTAAAAAATATCTTAGCAGAAAAGACCAACATCTTTCTTTCTTGGCCAGTTCAGAGTGAATCCATCACAAAATTACAGATAATAGTTAGAAGCACTGGACTGTGGAACTGCGTTCTCTGGAGTGTTAGAGCTCCATCAGATACCCTCAGGATGACCTGGAGAGGAGTTTGTGGTCCAGAACTAATAACCTATAATCAGTACCTGACCTCACTGATGCTCTCATGGCTGAATGCAATCAAATCCTCACAGAAGATATGCAACATCTAAAGCTGTTCCAGAGAAGAAGGGGGTGTTATTGCAGAAAAGGAAGACAAACTATCTTATTAATACTCTCTATTTTAGAAAACAAATTGTACAAACAGATGGCAACAAACCTACAGATTCTAAGTTCACTAGCAGAAAACTGCAAGTCAAGGCTTCTTGTGTCCTGATCTGCAAAAAAGTAACAGGTCTCTACACTGTTTGTTCTTAAAGAAAGAGAAAATAGCTGGGGTTCAATTTGATTCTCTGAAATGTGGGATATTAAAATTAATTGTTGTTTCATTAGAGGCATCAGCACAGTATCTGAAACCATAGACTATTAACTAAAAACCTTTCAGATGCACAGCATGAACATAGTGTCCCGTCATGCGGGTATGGGAAGTGCAGACACAGGTTTCTTTGTCTTTACCAGACTTTATTTTCCAACACAAAACAAGAAAACAAAAGGCTCGAGGGCCAAACACATGAAACATCTAACACATACAGATAGGTGAGGTGATGGGTGGACCAACACCCGAACATGAACCAAAACATACAAGACAAAGACAAGAACCAATAAACAAACACAACCACTTAACCCTAAACACATACAGCCATGACTTTTTTTTTACCAGAAATAAGACACAATGAGCATTTCAAAATAATGGTCCAAAACATACATAATACACAAAGCCAGCCTCTAGTGGCCAGAGCGCCAAAAAGGCCACCCAGCCCACACAAGAGAAGAAAGGGGCAGAGGAGGGGCGGTTGCCGGTAAAAACAAAAAAAACCCTGTGGGCCCCACACAGCCACCCACTGATGGGCCTCGCCCTTGGCTGTCACCCTTGGGCGACCCGTGTGGGTCCCACTTGTCCGGTATGGCCCTGTAGGAGATGCCCCTCTGTGTCCTCTGGATAGGAGCCCACCTACATGTCCCTATTACACCCCCCTAAAAAACTATTGGGAGGAAACCCCGGTCCTTACCAGGGCCCCAGATGCCCCCGCCCCCCAATAGCGCGTCACCGGAGCACCGGGGGGGAGCGGGCCAGGGATGGCGGCTGCCGCATCGGGAACAGGTACAGAAACAGGGTCCCAGGTCCTTGGAGCCGGTGTTGCTGCCAGTGGTGCTGCCAGCACGGGGACCAAAGGAGCACCACAGAGAGAACATCCCTGGGCACCGGCCTGCTAGCAAGGGGCTTGATGCGGGCCAGGGAGCCCGCGTCCTCGTAGCTGGCATAGGCGCCGCCGCACTCTGGGCGGATGTGCCAGACTGCCTGGGGACCAGTGCTGGGACCAAGGGACCACCAGGGAGAATGTCCCTCGGCTGCGGCCCGAGAGCCGGAGTGCTCAATGCGGGCAGGGCTGGTTTAGGTGTTTGGGAACTCCTGGAGGAACTTGTGTCGCCTCTGGGTCGATGGTCCCCGGAGGTTCCTTTGTCTTTAAGGCTCGAGGGCCAAACACAAGAAACATCTAACAGATACGGATAGGTGAAGTGAGGGGTGCGTGAGTTGGTGGACCAACACTCGAACATGAACCAAAAACCCTTTAAATACGTACAAGACAAAGAGAAGAACCAATAAGCAAACACAATCACTTAATCCTAAACACAAAACAGACCAGAAATAAGATACAATGAACATTTCAAAATAAAGGTCCAAAACATACAAAATACACAATGGCGCCTCACTCATAGAAGTGCCTAACTAGATTAAACTCCAATTCACTGAAAATAGGAGACCTGCTGGGGGTTGTTGGCCTTTCAGACAGCCGCCTTCTGGCAATTTGCTTTATTGATATCTGGGAATGAGATGATTATGGACAAACAAAGTAGTTCAATTCCTCTGACTTAATATTGAAGAGTAAAGCTTCTTGTGTTTAGAGCTTAAGCCTGCTCTTTAAGTAAGAATCGTACATGCGTCCCCGAACAATCTTACAGACATGATCGATACTTTTCACAGCTAAATTTGATGTGAAATAGCCAAAGCTGTGGGCCAGCTGGGTTCATAATGCAGTGGGTTTACTGTAGACAAAGCTGGAAATGGATAAATGATGTTCTTTTTAAGAATTTGGCTGGGGCATTTCAAGACTGCCGGCTGCACTGGGGTCTGCACAGAATCAAAGCGGGGCATGTTTCATAATGGCCTGCATGAAATACAGAAAGTTAAATACTCAAGCCAGCAGAATCTGCTACTCTCCTCAGTCCTGCTCTCTTCTCTGCCTGTGAAAAAATGTTGGTTTATTTATTTGTTCGCCTGTCTGTCTGTTTGGCTGGTTGATTAGTTAGTTATGTTCACAATGAAATAGAAGGTATTGGTGTGTTACAAGAGTATTTCAACCAGACCTTGCTAACAGTGAGTCACCATTTAGCATGATGTCTTTTCAGTCACCATTTAGCATGATGTCATTTCAGTATTTCCTGTGGATCAAGAGGTTTGGTGCAGTGGAGGGCAAACAATTTAATTTGATCAACTTTGGGGTTGGGGTTACACGTGATGTAGTTTTGCCGACAGTGAATAGGTATTATTTTATTGAATGTAAGGGGTTTATTTATTCAGTTTCTGTTACCACTTAATCCTTACTGGGGTTACAGGTACTCTGAGCCTATCCCGGAGTCTACAGGTGGAACTCACACTGGATGGAGCGCCAGTCTACCGCAGTGGAATGGGTTTATTTTATTTCAATTTAGACTTGATGAGACACCACAGAGAAATGTTGCCAGCAGACACGCATCATTTGAATAATGCAAAATTGTGACTTTTAGCTTTCATTCCCAGTTAGCAGCATTAGCATTGCTGACAAGGGCTAAATTACACATCACAACATTGACTATACAAATCAATACACACATAACATTTCCCATAATGCCTAAGTGCCACTTTTTTTGAAAGCTTTCAGTTTCCGCAGTTAGGCTGTACAGCTGCTGTTCTGAGTAAAAAGTGGTAAGTGGACATGCTGAGGTGTTTCCAGTTTGGAAATATTTACCTCTCTCTGTTTAACAGTGTTTAGGCTTATGTTAAGAAACTTACCACCTGTTACCCACCAAAACCACATGTTAGACTGCTAAATTTAGAATCATTAGTTCTAAGTTCTAAGTAAATGTTTGTGGTCTAATTGCGTTCTCATCCAACATCAGTGCCTGACCTCATAAATGCTCTACAGAACGAATGGGCACAAACAGAAACTCCAAAATCTTGTGGAAAGCCTTCCAAGAAGAGTAGAAGCTGTTATAGCTGCAAAGGAGGGACATTTGAATGCATTGTCATTAAAGTCCATGTTGGTGTAATGGATAAACATGCCAATATTTTTGTCCATATGGTTTGTTTCTTGTCTCCCCTGCAGGTACGCATGAAAATATTTAAATGACACTATAAGTATAACAGACTTGGGAGATAAAGCACTTTAGACTCTGTATCCACATCAGTATTTTGGTTCAAAAGTCAGTTTTTAACTTACCTATTTGGACCTTTCCTGGGTCCCATTTCATGAAACAGGATTAAGGGAAAGTCTGGCTTATTTCAAGGAAAAGTAAGGGAAAATGCATGAAACTGAGTAAAAACCAAGGCTTTGCAGTCAGGCATCAATGGACGATAAGCTAGCACAAGAGGACTGTTACATCTAATGCTAATATTTTGAACCCCACACTATCGCTGCTGTGTGTTCAATCAGAGCACTTGAACCTCAGTGGCTTATGGTTTAGGGAGTTGACCATGTGATCGGAAGGTTGTAGGTTCAAATCAGAAAACGGCCTTTCAACCTTTTTCAACCGCTTTGCAAACAAAAACAATACGGAATCAACTCATTATTTCTCTCCTACTGTCCCTCAGTCACCAGTTAGTGCTGATACTTGCGGTGTTACGCAGTGCGCATTAAAATACATAGGGTAGTGAAGCGTTGTCCTAGCAGGAAAAAAAAGGCCTAAAGCGTGATCGCGGCACATTTTGTAATAGATTGTATATCATGATGGCTTCACAAAAACTTGTGAGACCAGACTCAGAAAACCTACAGAGGGAGGGGGTCCAGAGAGCAGCCGAGCGATGGTGTGCTGAGCAAAAGAGCAGCAAACAGCGGGCGTGTAGGAGAACAAACACCGGATTTAGACTGCTTTAGACCATTTATATTTGTTGAAATTTGATTAATACAGTGGGCCCGATAATGCACACGGCGCACCGTGCTTTCGCGACTTGCGCAACCTATCATTGCTTTTTTGTGCGAGCGCATCGTTCTTTTTTCCAGCAGAAATGTACGTTGTCAAGATAGCAGATGGCTTTGCGCTGTGTCG
>JBBIGA010117993.1:0-10110 GCA_037576975.1 Alestes dentex | reverse complement strand
TCTCCTTTTATCTCTTTGTTGTGTGTGTGTGTGTGTGTGTGTGTGTGTGTGTGTGTGTGTGTGTGTGTGTGTGTGTGTGTAAAAAACACACACATGCCTCGTTTGGTTAAGCTGCCTTTTAGGTCAGTTATGTGTGCAGGTGAAAATGAAGTGTGTGTTGAACGCCTTGTTTGTTTATGTGTGTGGTGTAATTTCTTACAGGGGTAAGGATTAAAACACATTAATAAATAAAGACAGACGAATTAAAAGTGTGTGAGGGGTTATAATTGGGCATTTTCTCTCTTTTAGACTCCTGGGCTTCTATAATGGAGAAGATCCAAGAAAGCCCTGAAAGCGACTGCAAAAAGAAGCAAGCACCACAGAAACAGGTGTGATGTGTGTGTGTGTGTGTGTGTGTGTGTGTGTGTGAAGCTATACATGTCTCTGAGTGTTTATATGGAATAGTAGCAAATCTGACAAAAACAAAATCAGTTTCTTTGAGGACTCAAGAAAGGCCTGCATCTATCCCTCCACCATGAATGGGTTCAGTTTTAGGACCGAAATCTTCTCAGACCTCTGGTAGAAAATGGAATTATTTTGGTAGAACAATTTAATGGTCTTCTTATTTACTGGCACTTGGGCTTTGTTAATGACTTGCTTCGAGCGTAAAGAATGCTAATCAAAACCCTCTCCCGTTTATGAATGACAGAAATAATCAGACTCTTCATACAGGAGTGCTGATGAAGTGAGAGGACAATCACCACTGGGACAGTCTTTGCAAGGACACATGTCCTGACCAGTCCATGTTCATTTTACAGTGCCTTTAGTTACTCGCTGCAGCACCATGTCTTCAGAAACTACATAAACAAGTCTATTACAGTTTAATTACAAGCTGTGTAGTTACATTCTAGCTGGTTTAGGTGAAGGGGGATGCATATGTTTGAACTATCACTTTAAGACTTAAAAGTCTAGTAAAAACAGCTCCAGCACCACGTCTTCAGAAACCATTTAAGCAAGTCTACTACAGTTTAACAGTCTTCGAGTGGTCAGATGCTGTGGGGTTACATGTAAGCTGGATTTGGTTGGGGGGTGTAAAGGGGCTATGTATGTTTAAAATATCGCTCATGTAACAGTGTCTTTAATTATGAGCGGTAACGATAATTATGATGGTAATTTTTAAAGAGCCTGTATTGTGGGAAATCATGTGCTCTTCTTGGCCTTTCTTTTACATTTCAGAGTGTACCATTCACTCCCCTGTACATACATGTCCACAAATAGCTCATTTTGGATTCATCATGGCTGTGATGTCGCACTAATGCCCTTCCATTCAGCCTAAAGCAGATTAGCAAATGCATTCATTTCAGTCCCAGGTTAAGAGTTTAAAAGTAAGTGCTTTTCCGAACGCAGTTCTGTACAGCTTGCTTGTGAAGGTGTCAACCAATCAGAACAGATGTTGTTTGCATATATCAGAGTTTGTTCAACTGTAAGTGGATTGAGTACATAAAACCACACAAATGCTGTAATGGGAAAAATACACTGAAATAAACAAAACGGTGGCCTGTGGTTGTAAACAGAGAGGTTAGAGTGGGCTTTGTTGCTCTGCAAAACCTCGCCAAGTCAGAATTGTTCACAGTGACGGTGAATGGAACCAGATGTCTGCCCCTAAAACCTTCCCCATAGAATATTATTCTATGAAATGGTTATGGATGCGCCGCCTGACATCTGAGACAATGTCTACCAGAGTTTTGAGAAGCTTTCGGTCCTTAAACTAAACCCATTCAGGGGGAAGAGATACATGTATAGCGTCATGAGACAAAATTAAAAGAAAAAAGATTATTTGTTTTTGTCCGATTTGCCACTAGTTTACCATGATCAACACTCCAAATTAACACTCAAAGACACATTAAGCATCTTTGGGGGTTGATAGTGAATAAAATGGCCGCATTTGTGTTGGAGACACCTGGTTCCATTCACTACCACTGTAAAGAAGTCCAAGTTTCTTTAATAAATCTGTTTACACATACTGGATTATATTAATTTCGTTTTATCTTCGAAGTGGAATTAAGGGGGCTTTTACAAGCTGCTACAAGCTTCTCCAACATTTTCTCTCGGACTTCCCACCTGCATGCCAGATGTTTTTGGAGTGCTCAGTCCTATTGTTTAAGGCAGATGTTGGTTGTCCAGTCAGTTATGCTGAAAGAGCTACAGAGGAGATTGGCAACATCCAGCACTGCAGAAATCCAGAAACGTCTTGAGCAAACCCACACCACGAGATCAGAGAGGCATCCTGCACTGCCTCTCAAGTGCTTTTGGTTATCGTGTGTGTGTGTGTGTGTGTGTGTGTGTGTGTGTGTGTGAGTGTGTGTGTGTGTGTGTGTGTGTGTGTGTGTGTGTGTGTGAAGGGGCTGTTTACTGGCGGGTAATGCCTCAGGAGCCGTCTGCGCTCAAGTGTGTTTATGTTTTCAGTCGTTCAGTCTCTCCTGAACTGAATTATCTTCGTCACCCAACGCTTCATCAGCCAGGCGACTGCTGGAGCTCGGTCTGTTTTTTGGGTTTGTTTCTTGCTTGAGTGATGGGGCAGAGCGAGGACAACCCTACCCACTAAGAAAGGGAGAGAAGAAAGCTTAACCATGTTATGCCATTTTCAAGATGTCCCTATCAGGAACGTGCAGTTTTTTGATATGAGAAACTACCTTTCTGATATCACCTGAAGAACTTTCCAACCTCCTACCCCTTAGATTTGAACTGGCAGTGCTTTTAAGACATATATTTACATATTTTGACATATGTAAATGACCTCTGCTCTACTTGGCTGTGCCTGATGCATAAAGCGGTAAAACGTCCCTGATAAAGTTTGAACACCCCTTATACTCCTTAAACCGAAACACCCCTTAGAAAGTTAGTGTGAATGGCGGGGCTAAACAGCTGCAGGCTGAATAGGTGGATATTTGTGAATGGGTGCAGTTTTGTGACATTACAAAAACAGCAAATTAAAAAAGTGAGGAAAATTTGTGTGTGAGGTTAAAAAGTGAGGACTCTTTGCAGTGGGCACACCTGCAACCTTTATTCATTCTTAGTAGTTGACCATGCCTGAAGCACAAGTACACTCAAAGGCATTAACGACTTCAGATTTTTTCAGGTCGACTTATCCGTCATCTAAGTCGAGTCAACTAGTCGATTGATGATGTCATCACACACGCAGCGGAGGAACACAAGTGTCCAACATTGAGCAACTTTTATTGAAGTTCTCTGTATTAACAGTCAACATGACAAATAAACAAAAGAAAACAAGTGGGAACAGCTTAAGCTGCACAGCCACTCAGCGTCCTCTGGACTGGATGACTCCCTGCAGTGCTAGTGTTAGCCATGTTAACAGATGCGTTTCAGATGCCGAGCAGAACGCCGGTTCTGTTACTGTGCTTTAACACCGACTTGCAGATTGTGCAGGTCATCGTGCTGTTTGTGTGTCTAGAATGAAGGATCTCCACACATGTGATGTGTGTCTGTTCCCTCTGCTGCCATGTCTCTCGTCTTGTTGTGGTTTGGTGTTTAGATTGCCCTTTTTATGAAGGGACTATAGTAATTGGTTAAGTCACAGAACGCGTGTCAGCGTAAGCCAATCAGACGCAGAGACTACATTGTGTACACAAGCACGCACACAGAGAGGAAAAAAAACACATGACTAGTCCACTTCTCTCAGGGGGCTTCGACTTGTGCCTCTGAAGTCGACTAGTCGACTTTTCTGTTCATGCCCTAGTACACACGCACACACACACACAAGCATACACTTCCATCTCCCCAAACAGCGTGTGTGACATCAGGCTAGTTCGGGTTCCAGATTTAGTTGTTTAGAGCTGTCTGAGCATCCTCAGCTAAAAGCCATTTTCTGATTTAAAGCAGATTTCAGCTCTGGGAGAACAAAGGCTGTGATCTGCAGAGGGTTTGTGTGTGTTAGTGTGTGTGTTAGTGTGACAAGAATAAACACATGGAGATCTCCCAAAATATATCACACCTCAGATATGCACATAACCACAGGTGATGTGATATATATTGCACATGTTGCCAGGTTGCTTGCGTAAAACATACAGCTGTGTGCACCCCCTGTCAAATATGTTTTGTGAATTATGTGTATGGGAGAAAATAAGAACAGTTATGTTCAGCCATGGGAGAGAGGAAGGACCACCCTACCTGCCCAGAGAGAGAGAGGACAGTTATACTGAGTGATGGGAGAGAGGAAGGACCACGCTATCCTCCCAGAGAGAGGACAGTTATAATGAGGGATGGGAGAGAGGAAGGACCACCCTACCTGCCCAAGGAGAGTGAGGACAGTTAAACTGAGCGATGGGACAGAAGAAGGACCACCCTACCCGCCCACAGAGAGAGGACGGTTATACTGAATGATGGGGAGAGGAAGGACCACCCTACCCCCCCAGAGAGAGAAGACAATTATACTGAGTGATGGGGAGAGGGAGGACCACTCTACAGACCCAGAAACTTGGATGATGTGGTGTGTGGATGTGTGATTATTGTGTGTGTCTCCACAGCGTTTAACATTCTGTCTGCTCAGCACGGCATTTTTTGGAGCTTTGGGATCCTCCTTCCTGTACGGCTACAACCTGTCTGTAGTCAACGCACCTGCAAAGGTGAGACACAGCTTGACTCTGCTAGTATCCCAGAGGCTCTGCTCCTTTTACGTGCTTTATTTCTTTTTATTCATTTGTTTCTTCTTTAGAGGAGTTTAGTTTTCTTCTTTTTAGCATCTTTTTGTGTATCTTTTCAGATTCACATTCCAGCCCTGATTTCTCTTTCACTTACCCCAAACCTGACTCTAACCCTAACCCTAGCCGTAACCCTAGCTTCATCCATAATGCTAATCCTAACCATAACCCTAGTCTCAACCCTAATACCTGTCTGCATGTCTTTGTTTCTTCCACTCAGTGTGTGTGTGTGTGTGTGTGTGTGTGTGTGTGTGTGTCTGTGTCTGTGTCTGTCTGTGTGTCTTTCTTTGTGGCTATCTGTTTGTCTATCTTCCTGTATGTCTGTCTCTCAGTGTGTCTACCTGTGTATCCTGTCTGCCTGCCTCTCTGTCTGTGTGTCTTCCTGTCTGTCTGTCTGTGTATCTGTCGCTGTGTCTGTCTGTAGAACATAAAGGCATTTTATAATGCAGTCTGTCTGCCTTTGTCTGACTGTAGGATATAAAGGCATTTTATAATGTAACATTTCTGTCTGTCTTTCTGTATGTCTGTCTTTAGGACATAAACATGTTTTACAATGTGATGTGTCTGTCTGTCTGTCTGTAGGATATAAAGGTGGTCTGTAATGCTACATGTTTGTCTGTAGGATATAAAGGCATTTTATAACGCAACATGGCTGAGCCGTTTTGGGGAAGCTGCAGGACCTGAGACTCTCACTCTGCTCTGGTCAGTCACTGTGTCTATCTTTGCAATTGGCGGCCTGGTGGGGGCGCTCTTGGTTTCTTTCCTCATCAAAACGCTGGGCAGGTAAGAGCACACCTGTCCAACATCCTTCTCTTTCTCTCTCTCTCGCTTACACACACACACACACACACACACACACACACACACACACACAAACAACCACACACACACACAAACAACCACACACACAAACACACACACAGGCAGTAGAACAGGTCATACTGAACAGGTTTTTACTACTTTTCTATTTCTCGCAAACTGCAGATGTTTAATCTTTTTGAGCATTGGAAAGTTGCTGAGTGAACGACTATAAATGAAGTACTTGAAAAAATAAAGTTTCTTTTATAACATGGAAAGAACATGTAACAGTGTGTGTCTCACATCCTATTAACTGGTTGTGTGGTGATTCAGAGTCAACATCCAAGCTGTCCTTTAAATTCACCATTGACTGTTTCATCCCATGACTCAGTAGCTCATTAAATATCTAACACTTGTCTTGTGATCCACATTACACAAGGTGGCATTTTGTAGGTCAGTAGTGGTGAACAAAAATATGACATATTCTGGCTAATAAAGGTACTCATATAGTGAACATACTGAGCATTTATTTGTTAGCGAAGTATATTGAGAATAAAAAGAATATGTTTAGTAAATGTTGAGTGAGTAACAAGTAAATGTAGAAAATCTCAGTGTGTGCCAAAACGTTTGAGTGGTAGTGTAGCTACCCTGCTAGAGCTGCCCTAGTCAACTGTAAGTGCCAGTATTGTGGATCACTGAAGTTCTGAAGCTTGTAGATTGTAAAAGTCACCTATTATCTGTTGCCTCACTAATAACACAAATCCAAACTGCCTTTGGAAACTACCTTTGGAAGCAACATCAGCTCAAGAACTGTGCACCAGGAGCTTCATGACATAGGTATTCATGACCAAGCAGCTGCACGAAAGGTTAAGATCACTATGCACAGTGCTATATGGTGGATGGAGTGGTATAAAGTATGTTGCCACTGGACACTGGAACAGTGGAAATGTGTTTTCTGGAGTTGTGAATCATGCCTCAGTATCTGATGGTCCGAACCTGGGTTTGGAGGATGCCAATAGAACACGACCTACAAGAATGTAAAGTGTCAACAGTGAAATTTGAGTTTGTTGGTTCCAGCGAGGTGTGTTGTTATTGTTACAGCACACAAAGACATTTTACACAAAATGTAGACCAAAAGCTAGCAAAAATGGAGTAAAAAAGCTAATTCGTATTTTTACGCACTTTGTTTTTAGTTGTATCTGTACCAGTCCATGAGAATTTAGTTTTACGTGAAACTGGTACATGGCACAAAAAAGGTTGCGGGCTGCTCTAGACTGTTTAGAGGTTATAGATATGTTACTGACTGCGAATGGGTACAGCGATTTAACCAGTGGGTGTGTGTCAGAAAGTGTAACCTGTGGGTGTATGTCGATGGCCTAACCATTGGGTGTGTGTCAGATGGTCTAACCAGGAGGTGTGTGTCAGATGTTGACCGGCAAAAGCTCTATGCCGGGACTCTACAAATGCTGCACACATATATATTCATATGATTTCTCTTTTTCTCCACCTGTAATCATCTGTAATAAGTGCTCTGTACACTATCATGCCAAATCAGTTAATCGAATAAGCATGATCTGCTCCAGACTGGTGGCAGCTGGAGGACAGCCAGGCAGGAATGCTGTGCCAGATGAAAGTGGCATGGGGTTGGTGCCATTATAGGAACTGTAAAAGTTCCCTAAATTACCTCTAATCACCATTGTCTATGGTGGAGCATAGAACAGACCACTATTACAGGAAATGACATGGCCCCTATAATCAGTATTTCTTGCATATAGAATACTATTATAGTGAACAGAAATGGTCCCCTAATCACTCTTCCGTACATATGAGCACTATAGGACATTAGAATAGTGCACAGAGATTGTCCTGTGATCATTATTCCCTCCATTAGAGCATCATCTTTAGAAAGAGGAATCAGCCAATTATGTTCTGATCTACAGTGGGTGGGGCCAGTTTTGTGAGAGAGAGCATCACTCTAGACCCTGGTTTCTCAAACTATGGGCCGTGGACCGATGCCAGTCCGTGATAAGGTTACTGCTGGTCGGCGGAGCTTCTGCACCAGTCAAAAATCATTCATTCACACAAACACACACATTACGAGAGCTGTCAATAAATCATGGCATGTTCAAAGCCAGCAAGTCTTAATTCTTTCTTTGAGTAGCAACCATCTAGCGATGCAGACTTATTTCGAGCGATAGTTCCTACCCCGAAACCAGCAGATGTGTCTGGGGGTGTACGTTGAGGGCATAGACCCATTTGCAGCCCCAAGGCCTGACATGAATGGGCCAAAAAGAAGATACGTCACTGACTGTGAATGGGAGCAACAGTCTAATTAGTGGGTGTGTGTCAGAAGGTGTAACCAGTGGGTATGTGTTAGATGGTCTAACTGCTAGGTATGTGTCAGATAGTCTAACTGGGGTGTGTGTGTGTGTGTGTGTGTGTGTGTGTGTGTGTGTGTCAGAGGGTCTAACCAGTGGGTGTATGTCAGATGGTCTAACCAGGAGGTGTGTGCCAGATGGTAATCAGCAGCAATTCTATGCAGGGATATATATTTCATATGTCAGTTACAAGCTCCACACATAACATGGAAGCACTTTTACAACACTTCAGCCACATTAAAGTGTACTGTAACACAGGTATGATCCGGAACATCCAACACTGAATGTTGTGTGTTTTAACTGCTGACCAACAATGCAGGTTAAAGGAGATTCATAATTATAGTTGACATGCCATCGTTTTTTACACTCAGAGTTTTATATTTATACTTTTCTACATTTGACACCCGTTCAGTAAAAAATCGTACTACTTGTGCTGTAGCCGACCAGCTGACCCACCAACTGACATACTGAACACCATGCAGGACAGTCAAGAGCACAGCATTTGCAGTGCAGATACACAGACTTGCTGTTTGGCGCTGGAAAACAAATCTTTTCATTTTATACAAGTATTGAGCCACCTGATACACATCAAAGCAACACCAGTGAATGACCTTGCCAAGATGTTTCTTTGTTTGCACACCTTTATAATCTTTATTGGGTATTTTTCTTCTCCCTTATTCATTCATCACTACACTGTGGCACTGTTAACATCTTTATTTTTTTTTTAAAAAAGCATATATTTACAACATCAAAGAGAAGTCAAACTCTCTCTCTGCCTTTCTCTCTCTGTAGAAAAGGCACACTGTTAGTGAATAATGCCCTTGCTGTGATTGCTGCTGTCCTGTTGGCTCTGGGAGAGAAGGCTGGATCATTTGAGATGCTCATCATAGGCCGTTTCATCATCGGAGTGGACTCAGGTAGGTTTTGGATTGGTTACAGCATTTCTTTTTGTTTCCAGCATCTCAGAGGGTTGTCTCTGTGCTGAAGTGTAGTTCATGTCTGGATTAACAATAAATTGGAGACTAACCAACAAGAGACAAATATACACCCCCCCCCCCCTCGACAGGAAACAAATCATCTATAGTTCTATAACCTTCAGTGGGGTTAATGTTGGGACTGATTAGTGTGTGAGTGTGTGTGTGTGTGTGTGTGTGTGTGTGTGTGTGTGTGTGTTTTCAGGACATTTTCAGGAGAGCAGTGTCTGGAAAAAAAAAAAGCGAACACAGGCTAACTGATTATTCCACTGTTTATCTATATATGAAGTGAAAAAGTGAAAGTGACCATTCTGTCATACGTTAACACACCAAAGCACACAGTGTGAACAGCACAAAATTCTTCCTCTGTATTTAACCCACTCACCAAGTGAAGCAGCAGGCAGCCAGGAACACAGGGCCTGGGGAGCAGTGTGTGGGGACCTTGCTCAAGGGTACCTCAGAGGTGCTTAGCAGTCTTGGGAATCGAACCCACGACCGCGCTAACCAGTAGGCTACCAGCTGCCAGTATATATAAATATGAAAACAGATTCTGTCTTTTTCAGGTATATCTCTCAGCGCTTTGCCAATGTATCTGGGGGAGATTTCCCCCCGGGAGTGGCGTGGCTTCATCGGGCAGTTCAACGCTGTCTTCATTTGTCTCGGAGTCTTTGTTGGACAACTGCTCGGTTTGCCTGAGATATTTGGACATGTGAGTGTGTGTTCTTCTGAACTTTAAAGCCATAGTTCATCCTAAAATCTGACGTACACAATTTACCCCAGATGTGGTCGATCAGTCCCAAATCTTTTACCATAAACACATCACCAAAACTTCTCTGGCACCACTCAAACTCCATCTAGCTCTTCATTAAGGTGGACTGGACTTAAGTACTACATATGGCCATTTCAGATGACCTCAGGGCTGTTGTTCACAAAGGACTGACCTGGGATCAGACTCCATATTTATGATGTCACAGAATTGTTCCTGAGGCAGTTTGTGAAAACAGACCCTATTGTGTAAAAAGGCGCCTGCAGGGTTTGGCCACCCACTGAAGTTTAGTTCATTTTTGCAGCTCACAGTAAGTCATACTGTGTTCTAAACCAAGTCCACAAATCTGCCCCTGCCTAATTAGAGCTGGACGCAGTTTGAGCAGGTCCAGAGTGGGTTCTCTCTCTCTTTATCTTTATCTCTGTTTATCCCTTTCTCTCTCTCTCTCTCTCTCTCTCTCTCTCTCTCTCTCTCTCTCCCTTTCCCTTTTTCTCTCT
>JBBIGA010117992.1:0-10110 GCA_037576975.1 Alestes dentex | reverse complement strand
ATATATATATATATACATACATAAATACATACATACATACATATATATGTGTGTGTGTGTGTGTGTGTATATATGTGTATATGTATATTTATATACGTATATGTGTATATTTATATTTATATATGTGTATATATATATATTAGAGATGGGCCCGATCCGATATGATATTGTTATCGGGTCTGATATAGTCGTAAATCCGATATCGGATATGAAAAATGGTTAAAATCACAAACTTACGTCTTCTTTAGCTTTGAGACCCATCCGAGAAAAACCTCATTGGTCAGGGCTTCATCAACAGAGATGTAATCCACATCTTCATCAGGCAACAGGACAAGCATGGCAGTGCCGTCCGTGCAGGGCAGCTTCAGAATGCCCACCTTCAGCGAGGGGTCGTAGGCCAGGTAATATTTATCTGAGCGGAGCATCATGGGCACCAGGACGATGTTGTACTTATTTATGTAGAAGCGCTCTTCCTGGGTGAAGCTGGCATTAAATGGAAGCTTCCACTGTCCTGGTGAGGTAAAGCAGAAAGAGCTCTACTGACTATTTTTAACTGGCTTGTGAAATAGCAGTGCTATAATGAAAGAAAAATTTCTGACTCAATTTCACATCTGCCACACTTCTATTGTATTGTTAATTATTACAGAAAAAAAAAATGAAATCCATTTACATATAATGGATTCCAATATGAAGTTGCTTAAATGGCCTCAAATAAACATTACAGTACAATATACATGGTACAGACATGAGAGAATGTTTTACTAAAGCTGTTTTTATATATTTTATCTAACTAACAAACACAGGAGCAAAACAATATAAAAAGAGTTCTGGTTACTGGTATTGATGTACAATCAGACAGGAACCTGGAAAAACCTTGTTTTTTCCTAGTACTTATAATCCAACCGATATACATATATCCACCGATCCAGCCTACAACAGCTTAGCGCTGGCCATCCACGACAAAGCTATAAGGAGATTGTGTTTCTCACCTCAGACTGTGTTTTGAATGTGGCATAATACATCACAGCCAATCAGAATGGATGGCATTTACATATGTGAATATTAAATGCACAGTCACAAAACATCTAATTTAATTCTAAGGGATAAAGTGAGGTTGGAAATGAAATTTTTATCACTTTTTGGTATATTAAACCACACAAGCATCATAAATGGGCCGATAAAATGCAAGAAAAATGGGCCCTTTAAGCTAACAGTACCTTCCCCCAGTTCTTTCACTGCTATGTCATGGCACCTTATAGAGGCCAGCTCTTCTCAGAGTTCTTACCTGTAAAGTATGCCGCACTGATCAGCATCAGTTGGCTTTGAGGATCCACAGTATCAACCAGGTCCCTGATCTTGTTCCCTGTGCGACTTGTCACAAAGCTGTTGATGTTCGCTTTCACACCCTGAGCATTAGAGAAATCCACGTCTTTCACCTCAGCTGCATAGAACTTCATGACCTGGCTGCTGAAGCTGGACTCGGCCTGGACCTGCTGGCTGAGGAACAGGCCTGTGGCCACGGTTTGGGCTGCTGCTTCTCGGAGCTGCTGGAGCAGCACTTGGATTCTCTCCGGCTCTTCGTCTCTCTCCATAGGGGCCAGGCTGAGGCCTTGCAGTAGCTCTTTGCGTGTATCCTCCTTGGCACCAGCAGCCACTGAGGCTAAGCCCAGGGTGGCCGCCAGAGGAGAGATGGCAACATTGTCATCACTGCCGCTGGCGATCTTGCGGTACAGTGCTGTGCCGAATTCTCCGCTCCGGCCTGCCAGTTCCTGCATGTCGGCGCTTTGCGCCTGGCCATGGACACTGGCAAGAAGTAAGGATGCACTAATGAAGAAGCAGAAGATTGCCATCTCCATGGCTTCTGTTAACAAAAGTGGTAAAAAACAAAGAGCTTTATTTCCAACATACTGTAGGCTTGAATGGTTAAAATGTATCAATGTAGGAATACGGTGGACCTGCGCCCTGCCCAGGGTGAGACCCTGCCTCGCACCCAATGGCCCCAGAATAGGCTCCGGGTCCCTGCGGCCCGATTAAGGATTAAGCGCTTACGGAAAATGAATGAATGAATGTAGAAATATCAAATTATTTATGTAATGTTTTTTTAAAGGAAGTGAATTCATCCAGACTCGCTGGCCATTATATCTGGACCACCTTCGTTATACCTCCACCTTGCTGGTGTTCAGTTAAGGCACTTTTCCACAGGTATACAGGGACCATGCTGTACCTTAACCCTACTGCAGCATGTTTTGATTTTCTGGTGTATCACAGCAATGGAGTTTCTGACAAAATTCTCTTTCTTTAATCTGTTTCTGTTTTTCTGACTGATTTTGCACTTGACCATTTTCCCAAAAAATCTTATAAAAGCAGTAACAAACTGGAAAGTTAATTCAAATACCTATTATCACCAACAATGTGTTGCTTATTACTATACAATGTATATTGCTGCTGAAAATTATATGTAATATTACAACCACATTTTTTCCATATCAGTTACATGAGTTGTAACTGATATGGAACAAAGATAGCAGTAACCAAGTATCCATGAATTCCATTAAGGTATGAACTAGTTAACTAAAACACTATCACAGTGGGAATAAGATGCATTTAAGTGTATCTTTGGGAAATTACATGTTCAAACAAACAAACAAACAAAAGCAAACTGTGAAATGAACTGTAGATGAAAACTAAAAGCCACTATCAATACCATATTCAGAGACAGGCTGTTCAAGACTGCACAAAGTAGCACTCACTACCATAATATACATACTTTACTGACTACAGATAATTACATTTTAATTATCTATCTATCTATCTATCTATATATATATAGTGAAATTTCATCAGCCATTCCTGATTTAATTTAATGAAGGACTGATTGAGTCAAACCAGGTTTCTGATGGAAACAAGTAATACTGGACTTCCACAAGAAACACACTGATATACTGAACATAAACTCACTGTTTACTGTATAATGTTACTTGTCTTTATTCTTTTTAGTTTTATTTAGTATATTTAGTAATATTAATGTGCAAAAAGCACAAACAGTTTTTAAATATTATTTTTGTAGGTGCCTAAGAGAGTACTGCACTTGAAAGTCTTCCAAGAAGAGTGGAAGCTGTTATAGCTGCAAAGGGGGACCAACTCCATATTAAAGTCTATGGATTTGAATGCAGTGTCATTAAAAGTCCCCGTTGGCATAATGGTCAAGCGTCCCAATGCTTTTGTTCATATGGTGTATATATAAATATAGATATATTGATAGTTAACACACACCACACGAAACACAATCACCAGCACAAGACTGCTGAACATAAACTAAAAACAGAAAAACTGGGCATTAACAGTTGCACAAGTCAGATAGTGAGAGATCAATCTGTTTACAAAACCAAAGGGCAGAACCTGGATAAACAAAGGGACCACTGAGTGAACACAGGGTCTGAATGTATGAGGAGAATTTCACCGAGAAAGTGTCGTTTCCCCCAAAAAATCGTAAGTTAAATAGAAACAATAATAATAATCATCCTCATCGTCATTATCATTATCATCATCATCATCGTCATCATTACCATCATCATCATTACGCAACAACAACCACAAGAATACTATTATAAACAGCATTAAAAAGAATGGACCATGCATTATTATTATTATTATTGTTGTTGTTATTGTATATTACTATAGCATATGAGCAACGCATACCTCGCGTATACCTCTGTATATTTTTATTCACTGGAAAAATGGACATATATGCACGCATTTATGATTATCAGGTCTATCTTTTACAAACGCCCCGTCATTATTGCAAGCCTAGACGTGTTTCGGTGTCCGACGCTTCAGTCTGTGAGATGTGGTTTATTATAAGGTTATTATAAGCCTTTACATGTAAACAGACTCAGACAGGACGTTGATAAACAGTCACGTCATCAGGACAGGCCCGATCAGGTCTGGACTAACAGCCTCCAGCCTCCCTGATCTGAATGACCATTATGTTGCATAATAAGAAAACAAGTCACACGTAATTTTCTCCTACTTACGGTGTGTCGTCACGGCAGGAAGGCTTAATCTTGGCTCAGATTATTTTAAAATTAATCAGAAAACGCGTCTACGGGTCAAAAGGGACGAATTCAATGAACGTTACATATTTTCCCACCTGTATTCAGACAATCCCCGCCTCCTGTGCTGCTGGTGGCTATAATTAAGGACACTGGTGTACGTCATCAGACCAATAGCCAATCTAAGAGCAGGAGGCGGAGCATGTTGACCAATCGGCCAATCACGTGCTTTTCTTATGATCACAAGCTTTTCTCATCAGTACCAGGCTATTATGGACAAAAGTATTGGGACAAAAGGAAATGTTTTTCAAGGTTTGGACTAGGCCCTTTACTTGCCAGTGAAAGGCAATCTTAATGCTTCAGCTTACCAAGACATTTTGTGGACCCAGTTTGGGGAAGAACCTTTTCTATTCCAGCACGACTGTGTCCCAGTGCACAAAGCAAGCTCCATAAATACATGGTTGGATGAGTTTAGTGTGGAAAACTTGACTGGCCACACAGAGCCCTGACCTCAACCCCATCCAGCACTTTTGGGATGAACTGGAACAGAGATTGCGAGCCAGACCCCGTCCAACATCAGTGCCTGATAAATAAATCCTCTACACAAATTCCCACAGAAACTCCAAAATCTTGTGGAAGTGGAAGCTGTTACAGGTGCAAAGGGGGACCAACTCCATATTAAAGTCTATGTATTTGAACGGAATCGCTTTAAAGTCCCTGTTGGTGTAATGATCAGGTATCCCAATACTTTTGGCCATATTGCACTCTAGGCTAACTTAAACTTGTGTTTTTTTTTCTGCGGAGAATTTTACTTAGGCATAGGTTAGGGCTAACTGAGGATGGGTCACTGACCTTTTACAACTTGCTATGCAACCCAAATGAAGTCTAGGCTCATAATAGGATGCATTCTGTGTGGCGGATATGTGGCTAAATGAGGAGCAATCTTCTTACTTCAAGGATTAGGTTCTGTGGCCCTTGTTTGAAAGTCAGCCACCAGACAGAGACTTTAGTAAAGGTAATTCAGTGACAAACATCTAACCACTCACTGCATCACTGCTGATGGATTAAGACACAGCATGGCATTATAAACACAATCCCTGTGATGAAGAAATTACTCATAAGTCATGAACATCCTGAAACGTTTATTTAGAACCATGTAAACTCCTCACACAGCAGTATTTAAAATTGAGTTTAAAACTCTTATAGTCCGGACCTTTTTATGCACAGCCACATTAACTGTGTTTTCTGAGTGAGATTGCCCTACTGTGTGTACGGCAAGGACCCCAAAAGGCATTTGTCTTTGTGTGTTGGTTTATTAAAGAGCCCATATCCTACATTTTTCTTGTCTTAAATTTTTCCCTCAGGGAAACAAATATTTCTGTGTGTTTAAGTACCAAAAATAACCTTATATTTGCTTGAAAGCTGTCCAACCTTCCCTACCATTTCCTTATAGTTAAACACGTCATTTTTGTGTCTTTAAGCGAAATGATGTACATGGATTTTGTGACATCACAAAAATAGTGAATTCAGAATTTTGCATTCTAGCGTCCATACAGTGACTCTCTAGATCTCTAGACTTGACTTTAACACTGATACTACATCAAATTTTCCACAAAAAGTGAGATTAATTTGATTTTCCATGATATGGGTTCTTTAATTTTCTAGATGACCTTGTAGTAATGGTTTAATAAACTGCAGACCTTTAAATTTTCCTTTTTTTTTTTTGCTTTGACTATCTGAGCTCTGTTTTGCCTTTGATGACTAAGAATGTTGTCTAAACTATATAAACTCAGAGGGTAAGAAAAATAGACATTGTTATGACGCGAGATCTTGATATTATGAACTATTGAAAGTGAGGCCATTAAGGAGAATGTAGGTTTTCAGTTTGTTTTAGAACAGATGCGCTGTTTGTGAGTATCATAGTTTAAGCACTATCAGTGTTGTCCAGGGCTATAATTAGTCCAGGTCTACCTTTAAATGGAAAGCTGAAATGCTCCACTCTAGCTAACTACTGTGTACTACGCATGAGAATGTTGTTTGATAGTCATCAGTGTGTTCTAAAAGTGATCTTTTCTTGTGGTGATCCCAACATGATAAAATAAGAAACCCCTACAAGACAGTGCTGTGGTCATTGGAAGAGCACATTCGTTGTTCCTTAGTAGCAAAAGGCACTGCATCATTTATTTGAGTCTGTTTTAGAAACCATCACAAATGAGAATGTTGCCCCAGAAACTGAAGGCACACTGAAAAAAACAATGCATTGAATTTCCACATGAATAAGATCAATTACACAATTATTGCCAAAATTAAGCAAAATTATTCTAATCATTTAATAATGAGGAATGTATGCCCATATTTGAATTAAGCATGTTCAATGCAGTACTTTCTTCAGTGCAGAGGCACATGATAACTTCCATCAGTACTCAAAATGACCTGATCTGATTGTGCCAACGTCTCCTCATCTCTAGCCTTGTCATAACGTCATATTTATTTCACAATGTCATATCAAAATGTCAGATTTTGCAGCATTTTGTCCTTTTTTTTATAAACACAGTCGCCTTATGTGCACTGTGAGAAAAAAGGCAGCTGGACTTGTCCGCCCTGTTGTGTGCTGGACACACATCAATCCTTGCAATGATACGCTTTTCTTTGTGGCTTGTCTAAACCATTTTGCCTGCGTCTAGTTACGGCACTTGGTGGTTTTTAGACTGAGATCACTTTTTCTCCCATTTTACTGAAGCTCTCTGAAAGACCAACAAGTGCACACTCTCACAAACTGCAGGCTAGATTGCATCTTTATCCCTGTGCTTGCAGCAGAATTCAAGGTGCTTTATCCACCTTGATGAGGCTGGCATGGTCCAATTCATGGGCCTGATGTCGCCCAGACTTCGGGTTCAGTTCTGTGTGAAGTTAGGCCACAGGAATTTGTCGAGTGGGAAGGTTGTCTTGTGTTTGCTGGCTGGTGCTGGGAACATCGATATTGGGGTCGTCGTCCACCTGGTAGCACTTGCCCAGGTTCTTGATGATGTTGAAGTTGTAGCGGGCCGTCTCAGCAATGCTGTTCTCCAGGAGCCAGCCGTCAGACTCAGAGTCAGGGTCTCCTAACCTCAGCACGTTCTCCATGGAGGTCTGCAGGTACCTCACCCCCGTCAGCACAGAGAGCTGCAGAGTAACCACAGGACAAAGCGAAAGAGAGACGAGTGACACAAAATGTATAGATGGATGAAAGAGCAGAAGTAGCTATATAAAGTTCTGTGCAAAAGTCTTAGACACCTATGTAAAGTCATTTTTCTTTTCTTTTGTGAGCTGGTGGAACGCAGGTTCGGTTCCAGATTTCTCCTCGGTTCCTCCAGCCATTGCTTGTGTTTTTTGTTGTGATGTGTTTTTATGGTTGTGCTAGAGAGACACCATCGACCGGAACCAAATTCCCTGTATATGTCCGCGCATATACTTGGCCAATAAACACGATTCTGATTCTGATTCTGACTTGTGAAATTCCATCAGCAGCTCCTGATTTAATTTAATGAAGGACTGATTGAGTCAAACCAGGTTTCTGATGGAAACTAATACTGGACTTCCACAAGGAACACAGTGAGATACTGAAGATAAAATCACTATTTATTGTATTTACTGCAAAAAAACACTCCTTATCTTACCAGTTTTATATATTATTTTCACATGGCCTGAAGATGTTTGCACAGTACTGTAATTAATGTACTAAACAATGCAATGAAATGGGTAATATTATTCCATGCACAGTATGTGACCAAAAGTACTTTATTACTAATAACACATACAACTGTACTCAAATTAATGGTAGCTTTTTTTGTTTACCTTTGGTCCTGAATGGTTAATGGTGAATGTTTAAATAAAACTAAATTATGAACCCCTTGAACTTCAAGAATGTCCACATCCGAAGACTTATTATTCAGTTCCTACATAGAAAGCAAAACCAAATGATGTCTGGACCCATGAATGCTAATGGGTTGAGCAAGAAATAATTGGCACAATCATTTAAAGACACAAGGCAAACCCAGTCCAGACTGGTCCCATTCATGGATCACCCCTGGTTGGATGAGATTCCTAAGCCAACCTGGAGCAGCAGAATCCCTCTCTAGCTTCAAAACCTCCTGAAGACTCATCTGTTTAGAGAGCATCTCCTCTCCTGATGTCTTCTTGCATTCCTCTTACATAAAGATATAGCTCTTAGAACTCTCCTCTGGTTCTCACACTGCCCTGAAACTTGAATGTGGCCTCATATTGTTTGTCGCTTTGGGTAAAAGTGTCTACCAAATGATTGTAATGTAACTGAATGACTTGTCATGTACTACAAAAATCACAGATTACTAAATGAATGTGTTGCAGACCTCGAACAGCCAGATGATGAGCACGATCAGGCCGATGGACTGCATGATCTGTGTGTAGTACTCCAGCAGAGCTTGTCTGCAGCCCTTGCGGTTCAGGTTCAGCTCCTCTGCCTGATAGTCGTAGTTGTAGTGAGCAGAATTGTTAGTGATTTGGAGCTGGATGCAGGGCCTCGGAGAGAACAAGTTACAGCAGCTGAAGGGCACTCCGTCCATAAGGTACTTCCCCTCCACATTGCTTCGCAGGCGACTGACACAGAAAGAAAAATTAAATAATGAATAATTAGATGGTTCAGTGGAACTGAGCCACAGTTTCCAAACTTTGATCCTGAAGTATCTTCCATCCTGCACATTGTAGTGTTTTCCCTGCACTAACAGACCCGGTTTAATTTGGGAAAAGCTTAGTAATTAGATGATTAGTTGGATCAAAGGAGATCGAAGGACCAGAAGGATGAAAAAAAAAACCCCATCTGATTCATCCTCAACAATAAGCTAGACACCTAGAGGTTAAAGTTGAGGTGCTAATCCCTGACTCTGAAGATCTGTCTCCCTGTTGGTCAAGACTGTAGTCACATACTGCAGGGTGCTGGGACCTGCGGGGGCTGGTTGCACCAACTTGGCGACATACAGGAGGGCTTGTTCTGAACTGGCAGAAGCTTTGACCCAGGGGTACCCAGCTCTGCTCCTGAGGCTGGTTGCACCAACAAGGCTTTCACCTGTTTGTACATTAAGTCAGTTTTAACCCTCTGGACATAACTTTAAGTCGCTATTCACATGCACATAAGTTACTGCCCAAGCACTGCTGTACAGTGCACCAGTTAGTCATGGCCAAACTGCTATCATTGGCTAGAAAAGGTCTATAATTTGACTTCATTCCTGTTGGGCCTAAAATGGTCTAAGTTTAAATTCAAATAGGGCTCATGTTTGTAATGTAACTTTGTAGGCATGACTTTAAATCTTTCCGCAAATGGGAAAAATTCTGAAAGCTGAATTTAAACTTGACCTAAAATGGACCTTTTCTAGGCAATGATAGCCATGACTAACTGGTGCACTGTACAGCAGTGCTTGGGCAGTAACTTATGTGCATGTGAGTAGCAACCTGCTTAAAGTTGTGTCCAGAGGGTTAAAACTGACTTAACATACAAACAGGTGAAAGCCCTGTTGGTGCAACCAGCCTCAGGAGCAGAGCTGGGTACCCCTGGGTCAAAGCTTCTGCCAGTTCAGAACAAGCCCTCCTGTATGTCTCCAAGTTTGAGACTCAGATATGTAACAGAAGACGCATATGCTAGAGGAGGTGATATCAACTACTATGTTAGAAGAGACCGATAAAAATTAAAGCCATATTGAGATAAAGATATGAGTGTCATGCTTATTGCTTTGTATACCTGGCCAGTATAAAGATTAAATAATTTTAATTGATGTTCATAAACAGTGGACTTGAAAACAATTGCTTTTGTGTCTTAGCAACATGATCCTAAATCTTTAAGGGTTATCTGCCGTGTTCGTGAAGTTTAAAATGAGAAACAAGATTCAAACAACTACTGAAACTGCTGAAAGTACCTAAAAATGCTTCTAAACTAATTGTGGAGGACAATGATATAACTTCACTATTGAAATACAAGTGAAAGCAAGTAAGAAGAAAAGTAGTAGTTTTTTCTTCTTAGACACTATACAAATATATGAATATATATATA
>JBBIGA010117991.1:0-10111 GCA_037576975.1 Alestes dentex | reverse complement strand
ACACATAGTTCCACACACACACACACACACACACACACACACACACACACACACACACACACACATTGAAGTTTGCTAAATGTTCACACACGCATACAGGAAAAATACCCACTGTGTACTCATTTCACAGCCCATTACCTTCACACATCCTCCACACCTCCTCCACCTGCGGCTGGCAGCTCCCTGACCAGCTCCGCAGCAGAGCAGCTCGGTCAGGGTCTCCCTTTTCCTGATGATCATGGAGAAAAAAGGCCTGGGGAAGTGAAGAGCAAGCAAAGTAGGTGTACACTGTCATTCAAATTTTTGAAATCACAGGCCAGCTTCACTGGTTTACCGAAACTTCAGGTGTGCCAGAGATCTACTGCCTTAGAGAGTGTAGTTCATACACACCTTGTTCATTACTTGGATCAGGTGTTGGATCTAAACTCTCCTGGCCATCGAACCAGGAGGATCAACCCTTGCACTGAAGTACGAGGGGGATTTTCCATCACAGACAGACCACCTCAGACCAAAACCACTTCCAAACATGGTCTTTTCTCTTAGTGACCTTAACGGTAAAAGGGAACATGTCAGAAGAAAGCAGGTTGTCTTACCGAATTGTCACCACAACTCCCCAAATGTTTGTTCTGTCTCAGCTGATATGAGCTGGTGTGAGTTTTAGTGTCTGGGTCGATCTAATGATCTCCTACCTAGAACAATACAGGCATACAATGTAGGCACTTTTCCACTGATATACAGAAACCGTGCTGTGCCTAAACCATATTGTGACCACACGGAAGTTATAGCACCCTTTAATTTTCTACTGTATATTTTAGCCAGTTAACTGTGTTTCTGACACATCAGCAGTGCAGTTCTCCTCCCACAGTTTTACAGCTGGTCATTGCCCCAAAACAGTGTCCATGGTGTTGTACCAGCAGGAAGTTTGTCTGTCAGAGCTGCTTTACTTATTGTGGTCTTTTATTTTTATAGTCTTGTTTGAGTTTGTTTTATTTTTTCTCGGTGTTGTTTAGCCGTACGATAACCAGATAACTTGTTAGTGATGTCCTGGTATGCCTTCACATTCCTCAGAGCGGTAGAGAACTCCCAGTGAAATTTATCTTCAGGTCAAACAGATAGAAGTGCTTGGACATCATCAGCTCCCCAGTTGGTATTTCAACAATGGTCTCTTTCCATCTGTTGTCATGACACATTTTGACCAATCAAAAAACAGTGATGCAGGATGCTCGGCTGCTGCCGACACATGTACGGCTCAGGTACGTGTGGCTTTATTTGTAATGGGAAAACATTTGTTTGTGTACGACGCGGTTCCTTGTGCTAGTGGAAAAGCGCTATAACATTGCACCATAAAGTACAAGGACATACAAGGGCATACAATAACATTGCACCATTCTCACTTGCACACACACACACGCACTTACCTCAGCCTGTAGCCAGCCTCTGTGTCCTCTGGACGATTACTCTATAATATTGAACTTTGGCTGACACTGAATACAGCTGATCTGCAGTACCTGGGAGGGACATCAGCCTAACAACCTCTTCAACACATTCACCTCCTCATGTGATTAAAAACACACCACTAAACCACAGCTACTTCATTTAAGGCAAACAAGTGGTCAATACCCTTACAGATATGCCCTTGGCTGGGTGGCCCGCCCCCTCCATCCACGTTATTAGAAACCCCTTGTAACTCCATCTCCCTAGTGTTCAGACAGAGACTGTAGTCCATCTGTTGATCCACAGTTTGTGTAAGCCCTCCTCTAGACCTTCTCTAGTGGTCAGTTTCTGACCAGAGAGTCACTCTTAGCTGGATATTTTTAGATGTTGGTCCAACTCTCAATCTAGTAATGATCAGCAACAAAACACACTACCATGTCACTCTCGCTGTTGTGCTGAAGACAGTCCACTACCCAAAGAATATCTGGTCCTGTGGTTAGAAACTGACTAATAATGGGATGTGGTTGGGGAGGCTGATAAATTGTCCAGCCTCTGACTGTAACTGTACACCTGTAAGGTAGGCGGAGAACATAAAGTGGCCACTGAGTGTATGTACATGGTAGGTGTTTCTAATGAAGTGGCCAGAGAGTGTATATAAATACACCTATGAACAAACTGGCTAATTATAAAATCACATGATCTTAGACTGGCAGAGGCTTTTTCACTGATGTATTTTGACTAAATGTTATCAGTGTTATCAACAACACAATTCAGTTTCTTAATTCTGTGTAGTTTCTCCATTTTTTAATTTCTCATTTCAGTAGGATTCCATTGCTTGTTAAGAACATTAGCCTCGTAGGTCAGGGCATGTTGGGGGGGTGGGGGTCAGGTAATTTTGAAGCACGTCAGTGCTCAGTATCTGCAGACTGTAACAGTGCGTCAGGTTGAAAGTTGGGTCTAAAAATATTTACTTGTATGCTGTCAGCGAAAAGTAAACAAACAAATAAATAAATTAAAGTGTCCTCGTCAGGAGGTCACACCGGATAGATACCTGGGCAGTGGAATTTCACAGAGACATGAAGCGTGAAGAGACAGAGAGAGACAGAGAGAGAGAGGGCGAGGGACAGAGGGCGCTTTAATGATCTTTATTTTTGGGGGAACGTTGCCAAGCTGGCAGTGAAGCTCCATCTCCTGATAGCAGTAATGAGGGCTTTGACCAAAGGGCTTCTTGTGCAACCAGCGAGTTCCTTGAGTTTTTTTTGTGCCCAGCATGTTGGGGCAAATTAAAAAAGTCTCACCTCTGGAGGGCATCCTGAAGGTCTTTCGTCACCGGGCTGAGTCAGAGTTCTAAAAACATTGCCAGCTTTTGGTCGAGGTTGCCAGATCTTCCCCTGTCACCTTTGTAATTAAGGCATTATGAGGCTGAGCACTTCTCTTAAACCAAGACGGAAATTACAGACATTAATTTAAGCACATTCTGTCTTCATGGGGAAATGAACTGGTCAACCTTTATACGTCTACAGTAACTGCTTTCATTTTGCTGAACTATTTAAATTTAATTGTGTGTGTACATGATTAAATACAAATTGATGTACCAAATTAAAATTTCATTCATCTTTTGTTATAAAAATATGTCAAACACATCAAATAGAGAGAGGAGGTTAAGTGAATTCAGATTAGTCAGGTTAAATTATGACGTCTCCAATTCTTCATAGTGCGGGACAAACTGCTCCAGAAAATGTGTCTACAAAAGAAAAAAAAAGTTGGAATTTTATTTTATATATAAAATTTTATATTTTTTTTTGTGTTAGAAAATGTGTCCAGCATGTCTCCTGTACTGCAGTCTGCTTTTTCACTATTAATGTCACGGACAGCCACTCAGTGCAGGAGTGACCTCTGCTTGATGGGAATTGCGTGAAAGTTTTTCTGAAAGTGCTCCGCTGACGGCCACAGAGGGAAATGAAGCCTTCACCAAGCATGTGAACCCCCTCCACCCCCCTGCAACCCACCCAGCCACATTGGAAATCCCATTCCAGCTGCGGCTGCCTGAACATGACAACACTGATCCATCCACACACCACACCAGTCACAGAAATCCATTACAGCCTTACACTTTCAAATAACCTGTTTCAGAAGCACGTGGTGAGCCTGAGGGCGAGACCTGTCAGAAATCTGAGGAACAGAAACGTTGCATGGCTTTAGAAAGAGTTAAATGCTGCACATCGTGAATGATTTACTCATACTAAAGCAGTGTGGTGTTTGCTTGGGTGGGAACATGCAGCATGGAGGGAACTACAGTAAAGTTATTACACCAAGGCTACTCTAAACACTGTAACTGCTATTCAAGCTGTGTGCACTTAAAGCACTTAAAGCACTGAATTAATCTGCTAACAGAATAACGCATGGCAGTCAGTAGAGATGACCACAGGTGTGGAATCTTACCTATTCATCTCGTAAATTTGCTGACTATAGCTATAGTCTGCAAGTGAAAAGTTATATTTTGCAATCGGAACATAAAATTTTACAGGAACATAAAACCATCGTTTTTAAAAGGAAACATATTAGTATCAGTATAAAAGATAGACTCTGATACTCAAGGTTTCAATATAGGTATCAGAGAAGAGACAGTGGTCTCTTTAGCCTTTTCACCTGAAACAGTTTTGAACCAATTAAAGCTAAATAATGATAGTTTTGTCACTTATGTGCCTAAATGCTCAGCTGCCAACAAAGTCTGAAAATGCTTGTATGGATGCTTATCTTGATGGTTTTTCCACTGGAAGTCATCTCAGGTGCACAATTAAACTTGTAAATTAGCACAGCTGCCAATACCCAATTGATCAGAGGCAACATTACAGTGTGCGCTTCCGGAAAACCGACGTGTCTTATTATGAATAGTGGCTATGACCAGTGCCAGCACAATTCCTCACCTGGTTCAGAACAGTTAGTCCTTATTTTTCTCACTCACACACACACACACACACACACACACAGGGAGTCGAACATTTGTCACACATGGGAAATTGGAAAGCATGTCTTGTCACTAGCTGAGAATGGAGTTTAGAGCTTGGGAAAGATGTGAGATGACTCATGGCACAAAGAGGAAGTTTGTTACTGAGAGGTGTCATTTGCTCTTCGTTTGTCCTGAACTTTTGTTCAGGTACATTCAAGAGAGAGAGAGACCAGGCTCTAGTTGGGAAAACGAAATCATTCAGGCTAATGCTTACCCCTGAGATTACTTCATAACAGCACTAGGCCTGGGATGATAACTGATACATAAATTGATGATAAATATCTAAATTTTTCTGATTTAAAAAGCTGGGTATATTTTCAGCTATATTCTGTATATCAAGGACAGCTCCCAATCAAGAGGGGGCAAACAAAACCAAAAGAAAAAGGAGTTTTACAGACAAAAAACACATCAAAACAAGGTTAGAAAATATACTTTACACTAATGTCTTTTTTCGTTCAGAGCACGTGGTTGCTCCACTTGTGCACTTGCTAAGAGCTCCAAACAGAGTAAAGTCCATCACACTTACAGCACTGCTGTGGAGCTTCAGCTCTATCAGTATGTGTTCTAGTGACCATTAGAGCAGAATGTGCCCCTCTGGGTCGCACTGGCTAAAAAAAGAAACCACATACTTTGTCGTGCTCATTGAGTATACTTCTTCTTCATCTTTATACTTATTTTCACTGAGAAAACCAACAAAAAAAGCAAATAAGCCAAAAAAATTTTAGCACACAACTGTACACTGATTGCTCCTGGAAAATGCCGCACATTACAAGAGACAGAATTTCAGATCTTGTTTCAGTGTATATTGAGCTTGTATTAAGGCAAGACTTTGATTTTTATGATCTCTCGAGAGTATCAGCGCACTCTAGTAGATCAAAACATCTCAGTCAAGCTTGTTACAAATGCGCTGAAACCTCAGTTCTTTTATGTCCCATAAGAAACTGTGCTCTCATGGTTTCTTTCAGGGTGTTCATTAATGTGTGTTCGTCAGAGAGGAAGGCAGAATCACTGTGTCAACTTCTCTGCCTCAGCATCCTGAACGGCAGCATACGACACATAATCAATTATGCTGCGGAAACGATGAGTGGACAGAGCGAGAGAGAGAAGAGGGGTGCTTATGGGGGCCGTCAAATGCAAATGTACACATCCTCAGTCCTTCATGCTTGCTCTCCAGTTTGTTTTGGATTTGAAGGGATCATCTACAATGTTCCCAAATGTCATCATTTCATATCTAAAATTTAGTTCTTAAATTTTGCACTGGAGTAACAAGGCTAATGTAGCTACTAGTCATGGAAGATTATACCAACTTTCCCTCAGTTTTGGACCTGATATTGAGCATTAATTTACTTGCTCCATTACACATTTTTTATATTAGTATACTCCATTGTTTTTGGACAAAATATCTGGGTGGTTGGACCATCTGACCATGTATGTGAGGTACTGTCCCTATTCATCTTGAGAAACTAATCTTTTTCTTAATACCAATGCAACAGTAGTTTAGAAACTGTGAGGATTAGAGATTAAAATTTCAGAATTTTTACTCTGAATTTCCCCCTGCTTTAATTTTTCTCCATACTTTATCCTCTTTCGCTCCCTTAATTAGCTTGAGTCTAAGTCTAAGAGAAAATGCAGTGTAAATAAAACAGTTAATAAGTTCATGGGGAGGATTTCATTTGCTTTTCCGATTTGTTTTCATGTTTCATATGTTAGGGTCTAGTTTCAGTCTTGCACTTGGGGCAGTTTCAGTCTCAGGTTCAGGTCAGGTTCGGGCTTGAATCATGTTGCTGTAAGTTCGATCAGGGCTGATTCAATTTCAACACTGTACGACACACTGTTATTTATGAAAATGGACAAAAAGTGCTGACAAAACTCAGGATGTCAGATTTCTCCATAGCTGGTTGTTCAATAGTATATTGTCCTTACTCAACTGTCAGCACAGGCATCTGTTAGCTGAAATAACAGAAGTAGCAGTTAGTGCTCTCCTCCAAGCGTGTTGAGCTGTCCAGTGAAATTGCGAAAAAAAGAAGTACCTTAAGTGAAACTATTAGCCTGATTTCACATCACACTTTCCGAATTGGCTAAATTTAATGGAAAGCGTTTTAACATCAGCTACAAACGCCAAGTAGACACAGTGTACAACACTGCAAGTTTTGAAGTGACACACTTGCCAACGCGCCACTGTCTCAAGCCTGACTGCAGCTTATGGACTTTGGCCCCCTCTCCCCATGCTAATCGAGCCAGGATGCACATCTCAATCTACAAGAAAAATATTCCTCCCTCTATAAAGAGGACAAGGAATCAAATCAGGGCAGAGTGCATTAGCCTAATGGGACGAGTGAAGCCACCATAGAAGACGGCTACTGTTACTCCTACTGGACTCATATTATCAACTTTAGAGCTGTAATCACGTATCATATGGAGGCGTGGTTGGGTCGTCATTTGCTTCGGAAGCCTTTACAACTCATTCCTTTATTTTATCAAGATCCAGATGAATCTAATATTGTCAAATATTTCAGTATAATATATAGGGAGCAAATATAAGATGTTAGGAATAAAGTGTGCCTCCATTTCCCATTCATCTCCTTTGAATTTGGCACCAGACTTAAAAGCGTGAAACCATCTGCAATAAAATAAAAAGCATTAGACTTACTTCTCCAAGCACTGAAAGTATATAGATCTATGCATTAGGCCACAAAAGGTTTTTCTGCTTTATTGCACTGAATGGAGTCTAGTTGCTCTGCAAAGTGACATTCATCTCTCTGAATAGCCAGGAGTCATTAAGGTCACTTCTCATGCTTATGTAATGTATGTCTTGTATGTTCATAGATAACGCTGTTTTACAGAGTCAGAAACCACATAATCAAGTATATTAGAGTATACTGAAAAACTTCATAGGATAGGAAGCAAGTGATGATAGATTCAAAACCATGTTATACATATATATAAGGGTCTTGCTCAGGAACCCAGTGGTGGTGCTGAAGGTAGGATTTGAACACATGACCCATGACCTCTGGGTCCAGAGGCAAGTATCCCACCCACTAGGCCACCACCACCCCATATATAAAAGGACAAATGTACACTATTAGAAATCCTTGTCTTATGCTTCCAATCACTGGCCACTTTACGAGCTCAACCAAAGACCTTACAGGAAAGTCTGTCCACTACAGTCAAACACTCCTCTCTCTGTGAATGGGGAGAGTTCTACAAAACTAAGAGCCACATCAACATTTCAAAAACATATTTGAAATCACTCATCTGACAAAGTCGCATTGAAGAAAAAAACTTTTCTTTCCGGAGGGTGGCTTCTGGTTACTGCACATCTCAACAGGGGAGTTTTTCCTGCTTGCAGCTTTTTTTATCACAGGGTGGGATTTTCCCAGTAAACAGATTCAGGCATGTTATAAGCGTTTCCATGTTTTATTCAATCAATCAGTGAATTTTCTCTTCACCCTTTAGAGAGTCTGGCTGCATTTATATTATAGCTCTGCTATACAGGTGTGCAGTAACAAACTGTAGCCCATCCATTGATGCATAGTTTATAAGCCCCCCTCTCATCCAGAGTACACTGGTATTTGGGTGGTGGACTGTTCTCAGTACAGCAGGGACTCTGACTCAATATTATGAACGAGTGTATCAGTTTTTGCTGGGGGGGGGTTTTTGCTGCGGTCCCTCACTCAGCTAAGAGCAGGTCTGTGGTCAGAAATGGACCACCGATGAAGGTCTAGAGGAACTTAAACTGTGCAACAGACGAGATACAGTCTCTAACTATATCAGCAAGGTGGAGTGGCCAGTGATAGTGTATATATATAGATATAAACAGCAGCAGGAACCATACTGATGCCTTCATTCTGTATGTACTTCAGACCACTCTTGCATGAATGTAACAACACAAGTAACTTTGGAGATTAATATTTATCATGCATACTGCACAGAAAACACACATAAACCATCCAGTTACCTCATCAATGTCTCATCCCGGGTCAATGCGCTAGTTTCATAATGAACGGCCGCTATCCAGAGGTGCTTTCCATCAACACTTTATTACATCAATTCCTCCTCCTCCCTTGGCCCCTTCGCTTCTAAAATATGCATGCATGCTTTCCTTGCAGCTTTCCGACAGGCAGATTAAAGGGGAAGGGAGGTATGCACTAATATGCCATCTTCAAATCAAACAAGTATGAATGCTGTCAGTTGCTATAAAATATTCAAGCATCTCTCTTTTCCCAGTCCTGGGAAAACACTTTGACTTTAATTAGACGAGCAGGCTGTCTGTTTAGGTAGTGCACATGTCATTCCGTTTTCTTTCATTTGTCAAGACTAGCAAGTTAGACATATTCGACAGGTCAGTCTACAGTTTAAAAGGGAACTTCACCAACTTATTCAAATTATCTGCATAATTCAGGGAACGAAGTGTTCATTGTGGGGCAACAAAACGACTCAGATTTCTTGACAGTGGTGTTGAATGGAACCAGGGTTCGCATCTACAACGCAAATATAGGCATTTTATTGACTTAACAAACCCACTCATATGTGTCGTCTCAGTGTTTATACAAAATATTAATGATGGTAAAATACTGCCAAATTTGAACTAATTAAGTTTGAATGGTTTTCGTTTTTGGCCAAATCTTCTCAAAACTCTGGGAAAACAGTTCTCTACAAAAGGTTTCTCTAGAACGAAGCATTTAACACCCAACACACTCTGAATGATTTTGTATACCTCAAAAATAAATTTTGAAAAATTGGTGGAATTCCCCTTTGATGCACAAAACTGCATATTAAAACAAGCATCCTTTGAGTTTCTGGATCAGAGCAGAGGGGCAGGAAGACAGACATGGATCAGTTGCTTTTCACCCTGAGAACTACTGCCATAAAAGTGCCGTTATTTGTCTGCTGAGTTTTTCCTCAAGTCATTTCCCGTTACCCACTTTAGCGTGCCGCCGTTTCTTTCACTCTTGTGCAGAACGGCCACAGCTGAGAGATTTCCTGGCATGAGCGCAGCATCAAGCCTCAAGTTTCACAACTCAGCTCAAATAGCACAAGATGAGAGTTTGCATCCTACAGCTTCTTGGAAGATTCTACACTTTCTGTAATTGCACATTTGGTTCTGAAGGAATAGTTCGGCAAAAACTCAGGTCTCCCCACTTTCCCTTAATGTAATCCATCAGTAAAGACATGTTTGATGTTTGAAGTTTGGTTCTTTGGTTTTTGCACTAGAGATGCAGTGCTAATTTGGCTAACATAACAATAAGTAGTAATACAATATACAGAGTCAGTAACAACCAAAGCTTATACTCCACAAATGATCTCTGTGCAGACTTCATACTTCATGTGTTTATGTGGTTTCTGACACTTTTGTCCATGGTTTTGATTAATGCTGACAAAGACATGTTAATGTGATAAATTATACATTTTTACATATACTTCTACCCATGCAAGCTGAAACCCAGCTGCTTGCATGCTGCATGTAACACTGACAATATCTGTGATAGTGACCTTCCCAAATACAGCTTTTAAAGAATCTAGAATCTAAATATCTTCACACCATTCTGCAGATTATGCTGAGATCCAGTATGAAGTTATTCAAATTAGGCACATTTTACTGTATAACCGCGCATGCGTACTTGCGTACCATTTGTCAACCCCTGTACATACACTTATTGACTATAT